>APFE031567446.1:38667-118252 GCA_000404065.3 Pinus taeda | reverse complement strand
AGGGCCTACCCCTTCACGTGTGGGCGGAAGCATGCAATACAACAGTTTATGTGCAGAACCGTTGTTCTCATAGGATACTTGGCATGAGTACACCTGAGGAGACTTATTCTGGTAAGAAGCCTGATCTTTCTCATTTGAGGATTTTTGGTGCTAACGTTTACATGCATGTGACGAAGGATGCCAGAAAGAAGGTTGAGCCGACTGCAGAGGTTGGGATATTTGTGGGGTACACTGATACGCCCCACAACTATCGTGTGTATTTGCCAGACAGTGGTAAAACTGTGTGCGACGGGATATAAAATTTCAGGAGGAGAAAGCCATGAAGTGTTCGCTTGAGAGGGAGCTACACTTGCATGCAGATGAGGAGCTATTAGTTCCTAAGGATGAGCTTCAGGACTTGGATCAGCCACAGGACGAGGTTCATGGAGTGGAAGAGACCACTCATGCAGCGCCAACCATCAGAGGGCGAAAGCGCTTGACAGAAGCTGAGCGACTGGCTCAAGAAGCAGAGAAAGTTGTAGGACCACCTACAGCCCAACGCAGGCAGAGACAGTCACCTGATCGGTACACTGGATACATGGCTCTTATGAGCAAGTGTGTTGTGACTGAGCCATCCTCTTTCGAGGAAGCTGTGGAGGATCCAGCATGGGTAGACGCCATGGTGGAAGAGTATGATTCTATTGTCAGAAACAGTGCATGGGAGATTGTTGTTCCTAGACCGGAAGGGAAATCAGTGGTGGGTTCGAGATGGATCTACAAAGTGATGTAGATGGGGTGGCACATTCATCAGTTGGATGTGAAGACTGTGTTCCTTCCTAGAGATTGGAGGAAGGAGGATACTACTTCAGCGGAGGTAGTGTATGCCACTATTGATCGACAGTTGGTGGAGTCACATGTGTGCAGGCTCAAGAGAGGCACATCGGGATATGTATTGGATGAGGTGAAGCTATGTGGCTTCATGGATGTAGATTGGGCAGGGAGCTCAAGAGGCCGAGTATATGGCACCAAGGGCATCAAGTACCATCATATCAGAGATTGTGTGCAGCGGAGGATCATGTTACTTTCGTACATTCCAACGGAGGATCAGGATGCTGATATTCTGATGAAGGCTCTCACAAGGAGCAAATTCGAGTACCACCGAGGCAGGATAGGGGTTGCTGATAATCCATATCTTGTCGAGAGGGAGTGTTGAGATTGCAACAAGATGATGGAGCTTAGTGAAAAGAGTCGCCTTCACTAAGTGGGTCCGCAGGCTTTTTTTGGCGCAAGTCTATTTTTAGACTATGTCTATTTTTAGACATATGGATCATGTCTATGGATTGCAGGTTGCTGTTTATGGATGATTGATCAAGTTGGAAAAATAGATGGACTTCTATTTTTGATGAAAGTGTGAGTGATCACAGTGTGAGTGATCAAGTCTATTTTTACACTGGCTTTCAAAAATAGAAAAGTCAAATATTATTATCTCACAATAATATTTGGACTATAAACTTTGTCTCATTCTCTTGGAGCACTTCAGTTCGAGCTACGGATGTGGCACATGCAATTGCATGAAGGAAATATGTGGTTCTTATGGGTTAGTTGAATATTTGCATGCATGACTTCGGTTAGAACTCAAGTGAGTTGAGTTTAGTGGACTGGAGGTGCAGTTGATGGAGTTGTGTTCAGTTTAGCTTTGTTAAACTGGTTGTATTTAGTCTAACTGGCGAATAGACTAGAGATGAGTTGGTGAATTAGTTATTAATTAATTCACAAGTTATTAACTCATAATAAAACTAATGAATACATCAGTTAACTCAGTTGCATGTCAGTGCATGTTCAGTTCAGCAGGGACAGGTGTTAGAGAATAAGATTGCTATCAGTTGTGACTATAGTTGTGCATTAGATCTTGCACAATCAAGGGATTGAGTATGCCAATGAGTTTGCCCATGTATTTTCCCACATTGTAGCTTGTGCTCACGTGATTTTGCTAAGTAAATACGAGTTGCCTTGGAATTATCATCAGTTCTTGAGCAGCAGAGGCAGGCAAGCAGCGAAGGAGATTTGAGCCAGTGATTGATTCAGATCTGAGCTGTATTGTGTGTAACAGAGGTGGAGATACTTGTGAGAAGTATTATGCTGTGTAATGTTACATAACTCAATCATTAATATACAGATAGTTGGGGTTTTTAGCGAGATGCTTTCCCCGGGATACATACTGTGTTAATGTGTGAATGCTCTTGATGTTTTATTGTTATTGATGCTGCTATATTGATGATCAACGTAGAGGAGCTTATGTCTTGTGTATGTTTTCCGCAATAGTACATGATCAGGATAATCTCTGTTGAATATGTGTTAAATTATTCAAAATTTCTACACCATGTTGGTGAAGGCATGGTTCACGAAGAGAACAGTCAGGTGAACCAATAAACATAAAATATGTAGCAATGAAGACAAACACACTCCAAGTTTAAATGTGTCCGTATAAAAGAAAAAAGTGAAAGTGCATGACATGCACTCAGTGGAATTTCCATGGTCTTGTGCTACACTATGTGCAGATTTTAAGCATATTCATTCTTTGGACTGTGACATGCAACCAAAAATTAGAAATATAGACAAATTACGTCGCACAAGTATGCTTACTATGTAAGATTCCTCCAATGCATGAGTGATGGGATCATATAGTTCGAGTGGAAGAAGCGAAATATGTGCATTAGATTGATATTAATTTCATATAGATGGGTGTTTCAACAATTTCCTTATCAGAATTGAAACTAACCTCAAGACAGCAAGGGTCTGACATAACCATCATCTTAGGTTGAAGTGCCTCGACAGCTTGCAAGATCTCGACTTCATCGACAGATAGATCATCATAAAAAAGTGGCTTCAAAATATCAACAATGATAGAATCATCATCGTGATTGAATACATGAGTAAATGGATCACGACATCTACAGTAAAAAAAATCAATAAGTTCATCAACATCCTCATGATTAGATAAATGAAACAGAGGGGTAGGTGAGAAGCAAGAATGTTCACCCTTTGCATTTCCAAAAAAAAAAGAAAATGAAAAATCAAGTGGATTTTCAATGAATAATTTGTCTTCTCTGCTGTTGAATGATGGGCTGACATCAGCTGTGTTTTGCGAATGATCAGTAGTGGATGCATTCATGGATGTATTTACACAAGGGAAATTGGAGATATCAAAATCACCAAAGATGTCAAGAAAAAGTAGAGGAGGCATGAACAAACATAGATCATCCTTCATCGTAGCTTTATGTTCAGGTTCCCAGTCATACTTATCATAAATTACATTGCAGTTTGGTTGTGAAACACCAACTCCATCGATGGATTTTTCCTCATTCACAACAGATGTAGAGTCTGAAAGGAAAGAACACAAGATATTATAATCTGAAGGATCAACAGAACGTAAATACGAAGGGTGAGGTAACAAATGCAAGTGACAACCCATGGGCTTCCCAACCAATTCTGTGCAGAAATTGAGAGTAATGATGATGGGAGGATGTGAAAGTTGAATAGACACATGTTCATGTTCTCCCACATCACTCTGCAGTGGTGGAGCTGTTTGATGAGGGGAAGGTGAACAATCGCTTCTGACAACAACTATATCTGCCTATTATTACGCAGTTCCATCGCCAAAGTATGTTGAGTTGGGTTTGAACTTTAAATTCATTTTGGGATAAAATGATTTTTGAAGGAAATATTCAAATCTATCCCAACGATATGGGAATTTCATTTGGTTTTTCGAAGCTTCAAACTAAAGTACACAGAATTGCTTCCAAAATTCCACATGCAATTCATGCAGATTCTTCTGTTGTTTTAATAGTTTTTTGTCAAGAGGTTCAAGATCAAAATCATGGAAATTAGATTCAATTAGATCACAAAACTGCTTAAGTGATTGCATGTAATCGTGAGGCAGGTTGTGGGACCATTGTTCCAGGGGTTTGCAAAGTGTGTGTGAAAGCAACAAGCTAATCTCGACTTCATCAAACTCATCTGCGTCCTCCAAGAATGCAAGGAATTCATGTAAGTACTCATGCTAGGCCACTTTTCCTTCACCATCATACATAAATTCCAAAAATATATCAAAAAACTTCTCGTGACGTCGACAGATTGAGCCTTTAGATATACATCGTGGAGGGAGGACTATAATTATATCAATGACAGATGTGCGAATATTCAAAATAGGATGTGAGGACTCATCTTGTCATCTTCCTCTCCTTCTAGCACCAGAAATGTTGACAGTGTTAGATCCGCCAACGCGTCAGGGGATCTTCACGATAAGAAGTCCCAACTATACCTTAGACCATTTGGTATAGGAGTCCCAATAGTGGGGTAGTATGGTATCACCTTAACAACGATTGCGCGTAGAGGTAAGTAAGATGTCCTTGTTGGTAGAAAAGGTGTGATATTTGCAACAAGTCAGGGAAGGTACGTGAAAGCTGTAACACACGGAACGGGGGGATGAGTGTGCCCCTTAGAAACCTTTCATGGCACGTAGCTTGAATGGGAACACACAAGGAGCAAGACATCACAAGCTAGAAAAAAGGATAGTTTACAATCAAAAGTGATGGTAATACCAACAACAAATTTTGATAAGATTCATATAAACATATACAAAATAGTCCATATATACATGCGTAAATAACATCTACATATATCATTAGAGTAACTAGGATAGACGAACTAAAATAACAACATATGTGTGAAACGTGTTGGCTTTGTTATATTAAAATAGTGAAAGATCCAATCATACATACAACCATGACCAACCACTAGTCCCAATAAAGGGACGTTATAGTCACTGCCACCACTCCTCCAAAGAGATGTACTAGCTCTCACTGTGGAGAAGCCAATGCTCATTACAATACACTCCAAGCTTTCTCTAAGTAACACCTATAGGAATATTGGCTCCCAAAATCATGTAAAATGAGCTATGAGGTTCTATAAATGGCAAAGGGTGGGGTGACCCTTGACATTCCCCTTTTTGAATCTTCACCTACTCTCATGACTCTTCAACTACTACACGATTGTTACATTCTACTATGAACACTTGGTCTTTCACTGTTACAACATGTTTACATTAAAATCTGCACATGTACCCATGTGAGACAAAAATAGGCTTGAGAAATCCATGCAAAGCATCACTAAGACTCAGACAATTGTGGGAAGACCAACTCTTTGACATCCTCACGATGATCGACGGTGTCAAATGGATGCCAAGCTTGGTAGTCTATTATAGCATCCATGTGCTATATGGTGACATCCTTCTAAAAGGGAAATATTGCCTCCATTTCATCTGGGTACATTGATTTGGCACCTCTATCCACCTCATATGATAACATGTGCATCATAGTCTTCAGTGTAGCCAAATCATCAATGCATAGTGTCTGCATTGATCTCCAAATATGCGTTGGTGGCTACGTGCATCAACTCATCATAGTACATGTCCAAGTCCAGTCGGACTTCGTTCTTTGACTTTGCCTCAGTGAGTGTGAAAATGGATGGGATTGCATGCATGCGTACAATGACATCCATGCTCCTGAACACTTGTGCATGAGAAGCCTGCAAACTGGTGATGAGCTGTAGGAACTCCTCATAGTTTTAAATCTGACTTCCGATGCATGGCTTCAACTCTACCGCCTTTGGCTTCATCATCTTTGGCAACTACAATGTGGTTCCTTTGTACCTCATTGTCCATGTTTGCATGTGATCGAAATTAGTGTGCAGATCTGACAAGATGTGTGCTCTCCTAACATAGCATTACTGCAAACCATTGAGATGGACAATTGTCTTATACATGGTAATGAATATCAAATACAACTTTCACATAACTGTCTCGAGAGGTGATACTTCACTTAGTATTTCTCTCCTCAACTCTGCCCTAGTGAATGTTGTAGCTTGTTCTTCTCCCTACTTGGCTACTTGTAACTCCTTAGCCATGCATTCATTCTTAGCTGTCAAGAATCTAACACTTGAACTGGTCTGTTTGGCATATGCTTTGATAGCATCGACCAATGTTGTTGGATTCTTGTGCACATTGGATACGATCACTCATTCTTGAAACTGCATAGGAGATACAATGGACATCCGAAGTAGGCACTATGTGTGACTGCACATCTCTGTGTTGTGACTTGTCGAAAGATATGTTATGCATCTCTGCTTCCGGATTGTCTTCAAGTATCTATGTGTCTCCTTGATCACATGGGACTTGCTCTAATTCCAGATCTGGTGAAACCAATGGGGTGACCTCTTCGTTCTGAGGCATGAGGTCAATAACCTGATCTAACTCTGTCTGAACCATATCCATTTCCATCTACTCTAGCATATGGTCAATCTCTTGAGAAAGGTCCTTCTCTTCTGACTATTGACCATGTGATCCAGGTGGATATTGGTGTCCACCTACCAAGTCCACTTGGACCCCCACCATTGTTTCTTTCCAGCTTTTCAGTTTCATTAATTGTAGCACAGTTTACTATTTTTAGCAGTTTTTTCGGGTCCTAAACTTCCAAAGCCGTTTTGAGGCCCTAAATGACGTTTTTTGGGAAAAATGGGAGCAACATGTGTCCATAGACCAATTTTTTTCTTCCCAAAGTTGTAGTTCTTGTATATTCTTTCTAACGAGATATTGTGCACGTCAAATGGAGATTGTATGCCAAAGTTATGACCCCAGAAAGTTAATGCACCAATTTACCCAAACAAGGCCCACAATTTGGCGTTTCATCTTCTAGGGTTAGGTTTTTTGATGTTTAGGGTTTTCCAATGTTTCTCAACAATAAATAGGCCTTTGAGCCTTATTGTAACACAATTCAAAGGCATGTAGCCACCACATCTCTTCTCAGAGATAAGCTACCATTGCCCTAGTTGGTTTCTTTCCATTGTTGTTTGTAAGCATATTTAAGTATTTTACATTAATGAAATGAAGTATTATTTCCACTGCATCTCTGTGTTTATGGTTATCTCTATAATTGTTTGTGTTCCTGTTAAATCTAGATCAGTGGTATCAGGTTCGGTCTTCTTTTTCTCTGTTTTTCTTTGCATGTCCCCAACGAGGTCGGGATATAAGGAGTTAGGTCTTGAACTGGTTGAACCTTTGCAAGACCAACCTCACAAATCCCGATGGCCTCCCATGGGGGATGAAAAGAAAGAAGAGGGGGTAGGAGATCCTATCAAAATCTTGCTCGAAGAAGCCCTCGAGTGACAAAGGAACGAGATGATGGACAACGTTTCCCAGATCCTTCAGTGGCACCCAAGGGTGACGCATCAGCTTCCAATGGCCACTCTAGAAACGCCACACTGTTTAAGGTACAAGTTGATTTTGAAATCCCCATATCCAAGGGTCAGATAGACGTAGATTCTGTCGATAAATGGTTAAATCTACTAGAGGGCTCTTTTTATGTTCATGATTTTTCTAGTCAGGAAAATATTATTTTCACTCTTCTCAAAGCAGTCCCCCACATCAAGGACTGGTGGGAAACCTGCTGTGAGAAGAAGGATGAAAGTACAAGCGCACTATTTTCAGACGCACCCACTTAGGATTCATTCTGGGATGCCATCAAGGAGCAATACTACCCTGTAGGAAGCTATGAGGATCAATACATAAAGTGGACCTCGTTGCGCCAGGGAAGGGACCAAGACGTGCCAGAGTTTACCAATATTTTCCATATCCTTCAGATTAAGCTAGGTATCAAGGATTTGGAGTAGCATTTGGTACTCAAATATCGTGGCTTCCTGCACAAGTACATTCAAGAAGAAATAGAATTCCTAAACATCCCCTCGCTTGGCACGACATACCAATATTTTGTCAAGGTCGAAAAAAGTTTAAACAGAAGAAGCAACACTTTGGATCTGCGAATCTAAAGCAAGGGAAAGGTGCCTCCAAACCACAAAACAAAGGACAAAGCTGAGGCAGGACGACCCAAGACAAACCGCCAAAGCTACAAGAAAATAACATCGTCGTGAAGCCAAAAAAGGACACGGGAAAGTGGTGTGAGTTCCGTAAGAGATCCACTCACAACAGAAGTGTGTGTCGGGCCAAGCAGTCACTGGTGGCCAAGCTAAAGGTTTTAGAATCAGATGCATGTTCCGATTCTGAGTCAAAACTTGACAAGAGGAATGACAAAGGGAAGTAGATTATTGATGTGGAGCCCAACACCACCACTGCCACCACGCAGATCCAGAAGGAGGAACCCGAAGATCCAGAGGAGGAGGAGTGTCTCTTCCACTCCCAGATGTGCATAAAGGGCTCCTCGCTACAATTCATTGTCAACAACGGGAGCCAAAAGAACCTAATTTCAGAAGAGGTCATGAAGCAGTTGGGCTTACCGACCACAACACATACACAACTGTATACCATCGGGTGGCTTCACCAAGGACGGGATCTTCACGTAAGATAACAGTGTCGCTTCCCATACAACATCAAGCCCTCCACGAATGAGGTATTGTGTGACATTTCTCCCCTGGAAGTTTGTGATGTATTATTAGGACAACCATACTTGTGGAAATGACATGCTACGTATGAATCAAGGCCCTATGCTGTTATTATTACTTTGGGAAATAAGTTGTACAGGATACCGGAGGTAGCACCACCTATTGCCATCTCTTTCGTTATTGAAAAACAATGCAGTAAGCTCATTTCCAAAACCAGGAGATTTGTTTCCCTGATGATACACCATCAAGGAAAGAAGAAGATGGTGGTCATGACCTCTAGATAGGGCTTTGTTAGCCCTGAGATGTAGTGCTGACTTTTGGAAGGTCAAAGAGGGGCTTAGTCTGATCTGCTATTCTCAAAGGGGCCCCACCTGGGTCATTTTTCCCTTTTGTCCTCTTACTCGCTCAATTGCTAACCTTACCGTTTCCTTCGTTCACTCTCTAACCCCAAAAAAATACTCCCTTTCGGCCTTAGCCCCAAGCGCAAAGCCAAAATACCCATAAAACCCGACCATATAACACATATTTCATTAAATTTGGAATTTTGTTATTACAAGGGCATCACTAGAATTGACTATTTGGGTTAATTTGAAATTATAGATCCGCTATTTAATTCCAAATTTAATGAAATATGTGTTATATTCCCTTGCGTGATCATAAAACACCTCAGTGCATCCATGTCGTTGATCTTCTCCCACCAATCCAATGGCCCATATTGCTCTCGATAGAGGCAACTTGCCCAATCAGCGTCTACCGTCAGATCACCTCCACCAGATCTTACGGTCCTCGCTCATATTGCATGGACAACTAGCGCGGGCAATACACGCGCGATATGGGCAGTTTCTCTCTCTCGTCCATCGCTACATGTCAGCCGTTGAATGGAATCGTGCGACTTCAGACAATTACCACTTACCACCCAATGTCCATGCAATAAAAACCCATTACCGCCCAAAATAAACCACCCCACCTATTACCATCCGTGCAACTCCACCGCTCGATAACCGTCCGATCTACCTGCTTGAATATTTGATGGCCCGAACATATCCCACTCCCATCATGACCATTAGCCTCTACAAATTGATCTCTGCCACACGTCTCCTCGATCTGACGATCACCATCCACGACCAACTCTGTTAGACTAATAACAGTCTGACCCCAACAACCAAATTAAACAAAGAGCATGGCCAAATGGATAAAAGGACACAACATGACTCAACAACCGAATTAAATAGTTATGGCACTCTTCTTCCATGATCAATCCAACCACCTAAAGGAAAACACAGTACCAGAACTAATGGATTTTTCGTAACAGAGAAATCAACTGCATCTGAAGACGCTATCAGACAGTTAATAGTGGTTGGTAGTTGACTAAGACGCCCCCCCATCCATAAACGGCTAAGGTCAGTGTAATGGAATATTATAAATAGCCTAAAGAAATATGTAACGAGGGTTGGCATTTGATGTAAGGTTCAACTTCTGGAGACTGTAGACACTCTGTAACTTGCAGCGTCTTCATTTTCAACAATGCAAGCTTCTTTTGTTGTTACATGCCCAATGTCCATTGCTTCTCTGTTCTAAGCTTGTGCCTGTCACATTGTATTCATGATTGCTTCCATGTTTAATACTAGATAATTGTTATCTTATCTCTGTAGTGAAATATTGAATGTATCGTGAGTAGGCCACTCAGGTTTCTTTTGTGTTTGATGCAAAACAACTATCATCTTGTCTTTACATTAATAGATTAGATCTACAAGTTTCTTTACTAGTTGCAGACAACCATCACATGGTTGTGTGTATTAGCTGGTGTGGTCAATGTTCTCCATATTCACCTAATTCCTAAATTGTTAAGCATTGGTGGTCTAAAGCCTTGTAGTCTGAGGGTGGTCATGCATGTCTAGAGTGAAAACAGAGTAGAAGTGGTTATTTGGCTTGAACCAAACCATCATCTCTTCCAACAAACTTCTGCAAAAATAGTTCAATTTATATGTTACCAGCCATCTCCAAGCTACAACCTAGGAGAGTTTCCAGGAGCTCTAACATAATTGGCGCCATTGCCAGGGAGAGGAGATTGAAGCTCAGCTTCCCTAGGAGACGACACAGATCCAACTCTTATGATAGACAAAGTCTGGACACATTTTTGGTTGTAATCATCTATCTGGTGACTCTACTAGAGGCCGAGCCTCTTGGCGACTCCACATCACAGTCCTAGCTCATTTTGTGAGGCACACTCGAAGAAATCCTCAGAAGTCACCAGCTAACCTAGTACCTAACCCTGGGAAGATTATCAAGCAAAGAAAGACATCACAAAAGGGAGCATCAGGATCAGGGAAACCTAAACAATCTTATGCATCTCTACAAGATTGGATTGTAATAGAGTACATACATGTTGAGAATATAGCCTCTAGCACTAGCAGTGAAGAGAAATTTTCAGAGATTCATAAAGCTCCCTGTTCTTCAGGTCCTCCTTTGGATATCAACCCAAAGGAAACCTCCCATCCTGTCCATCATATTCCTTTAACCTAGCCAGTCATCTCTCAACTCCCTATCTTTCATACCACCAGCATTCTTTCATCTACCTTAGGCATGGAAAGCCCACAAGCACCCACCAAAATGGAAAGAATCATTGCTCCTAGGTATGGTCCCTTGGTATTGCCTACTCCTTTGTATGCCATGCCTACTGGAGAATATCAAAAATACATGCCTAAGTTCATTGGGATTGAGGGAGTCACATCAGAAGAACATCTAGAGGCATTTTATAGCTATGCTGATAATTTAGATATTAGTGAAGATGATGTGTGGAAGAGAGTATTTGTCCAAAGTCTAGATGGAGAGGCTAGAAAATGGTTAAGAGAATTGGCCCATAGATTTATAATAGACATTAAGGCCTTAGATGATGTATTCCTAAAGCATTGGGGGGATAAGAAAGATCTGCTCTACTATCATACTGAGTTTGGGAACCTGAAAAGGGAAAATGGGGAGTTATTGTCTGATTTCAATAAAAGGTTCAATCGCATGTACAGCGAGATCCCAACTGAAGTGAAACCTACCCCCACCTCTGCAAATATCACCTATGCCAATACCTTTAGTTATGACTTCTACCTTCTATTGAGAGAAATAAGATGTGTTTCCCTGCAGAGATGCAGGATGTAGCTTTGGACATAGAATCTAATATCATGGCTGCAAAGAAACTCAAAGGACATGTTGATCGAAGGAGACAGAGGGGTGAATGTTCTTCATCCTCAAACCCCAAAATATATAAAATGACCAAGATGATTGAGTCACTGGCCTCTGAAATCTCCAAGCTAAAGGTTGAGCAGAATTCAGGGAAAAAAAGGGGTCCTAATACATTTGCTCCTAGAAACCCAAATCCATATAGGAGAGCAAATGAACAATTGTAGATCACGCAAAGGAGCAAAGAGGCCAGTGAAGAACAAAAAGTGAAGCCTCCTTTCCAGAATGTAGTCATGGAAGAGGAGTAGTATTATGAAAAGGATGAGATCCACTACATAGAAGATGAAGGTAATGCTTCCTTTTTGACATTAGCTGCCTATGAGGAGTCATTACTCAAAGACCAGACCAGCCAAGAGTGGGACAGAGAAGCTATCCTGCAAACTGAAGACTAGCAGAGATATAACCTGAGGTCAAGGATGAGTAATGTCAAAGAAAGCCCTGTCCAAAGAGCTGTTTGATCCAGATTTAAACAGGAACACAAAAAAATACAGAGATAACGATATACACAAAGACGTAGTGAAAATAATACTTCATTTCATTAATGTAAAATACTGAAATATGCTTACAAACAGAAATGGAAATAAACCAGTTAGGGCGATGGTAGCTTATCTCTGAGAAGAGATGTGGTGGCTACATGCCTCTAAACTGTGTTACAATGAGGATCGAAGGCCTATTTATTGTTGAGAAACAATGGAAAACCCTTAACATCCCAAAACCTAACCCTAGAAGATGAAACACCAAATTGTGGGCCCCATTTTAGGTAAGTTGGTACATCAACTTCCCGGGGTCATAACTTTGGCACCCGATCTCCGTTTGATGTGTACAATAGCTCGTTATAAAGATCTATCCGAGAACTACAACTTTTGGAAGGGAAAAATGGGTCCATGGACCCATGTTGCCCTAGAGTTCCCAAAAAATGTCGTTTAGGGCCTCAAAACAGCTCCGGAAGTTCAGGATCTGAAAAACTGCTAAAAATAGTAAACTGTGCTACAATTTAGGAGACTGAAAAACTAAAAGAGAGTTGTGGCGGTCCAAATGGGATAGGTGGGTGGCCACCAACATCCACCTAGATCATTGTTGTCCCCACAAAGTAGCATATTAGAAAGCAGAAACAACCAATAGCTGATCTCATTATCCTCAAAGCACCAGCTCAAGAGGTAAGAGGCCCTGACAAGTCCCCTTTCAGTTTTGAATCAGAGTCCAGAAGTTGAAAATATATGTACCTTTGGTAGAACTAGTAAAGAGTGAGACCTTCAAGAAACCCATCCTTGATGCCCTTGAGCTCAAAGCCACGCAAGCATCAAATGAATATGTGAATTTACATGATGACAAACCTGCAGTGGTACTTAGCCCAATGACTGAACCCTCTAATGATAGCTCCCCATCCTTCTATGTCTCCCTGAACATTCATGACAAAATCCTTCACAACTGTCTACTGGACACAGGTTCTAGTCATAATCTAATGCCCAAGGCTGTCATGGATGAGTTGGGCCTTGATATCACCAGACCTTATCATGACTTGTTCTCTTTCAATTCTAGACAAGTGAAATGTCTAGGTTTGATCAAAGATCTAGCCATCACCATGTCCCAACTGCCCATGAAGAGCATGATGATGGACATTGTGGTAGAAGATGTCCCCCCTAAGTTTGGCATGCTACTTTCCTAAAGGATGGATTAAGAGGTTGGGTGGGACATTGCAAAATGACCTATCCTATGCCATTGTCCTGGTTTTTGGGGGAGAAAGCAGAGGGTATACAGGGAAGCCCAACTAGCACATATCATCAGTGATGAAAAGAATCCCACTAATCACCCCATTTATGCTGTGGACACTGACTTTGGACCATGTATTCTCCAAATTGAAGAATCCTAGAGGGCCTCAGTGCAACTCAAGAAACCAGTATGCTAGGTCATAGAGAAGGAAGGGCCACAAATTTGGGATATCTTCTTTGATGGAGCATGCTCTAAGGAAACTGCAAGAGCAGGTGTGGTGTTGGTATCCACGAAACAAGAAAGCATACATTTGTCTTTCAAATTGACTTTTCAGGTCACCAACAATATACCAGAGTATGAGGCTCTGATATTGGGCTTAAACACTACCAATGACATGGGAATCAGAGACATAAAGTTGTTTGGAGATGCCGATCTCATCATTCAACAAGTGAACAAAATGTTCCAGGCAAAGCACCTGAGGCTGAAAGCATACAGAGATGAGGTATGGAGGCTCAAATATTCTTTTGGTAGCTTTTGTATCTCATATATTCCTAGAGTAAAAAATCAGCTTGCTGATTCCCTGGCCATGTCTGCTAGCATGTTCACCCCTCCCATGCCCCCTAAATTGGCTTATGAATTTCAGGTAAAATATAGACCATATTTTCCTGATAATGTCAAATACTGGAAAGCTTTTAAGGAGGATGATGAAGTCAATAGGTTTCTGCAAGTCATTAATGAATTCTCTGAAATGCAAATTGATCAAGAGAATGAAGTTATGGAGGAATGTCCCCAGTCCTAGCTGAGAAACAAAATTGGCCAAGACAACATCGTACAATTGCCTAGTAATCATATACCTAAAGGGTTGGTGCCTCTAGAGAAGATTTTTGACCATAATGATGTACCATATAAGACCACCCAAAAAGAATATGAGTCTGTAGTCCATAGGCATAACATAGGGAGCCCAGATCATTTGAAGTATATATATCTGTCCACCCACTTGTCTGCTGCCCAAAGTTCTGAATACTGCACCTTAATGAAGCAATGTTCTGATGTTTTTACCTAGGAGTATAGTGAACTCAAGACTTATGACAAAAACATCATTCAACATAACATTCCACTGGAGAAAGACACCATCCCTTTCAAACAAAAACTAAGACCCATTAGCCCTCTGCTGCTCCCTTTGATGAAAAGGAAATCAAGAAATTGTTGGCTACCAAGATCATAGTCCCCTTGAGGTATTCGAAGTGGGTAGCCAACCTGGTAGTTGTGAGGAAAAAGAGTGGGGAAATCAGGCTATGTGTTGACATCAGAAACTTGAACAAATGCTCTAAAAAGGAGGAGATCATTATTGGAAAACCATAGCCCACAAGAACCTGAGAGCTGGGTATTATTGGCCCACTCTATTCTCTGATGTGTTTTCATTTGTAAGATCATGTGACAAGAGCTAGAGGTTTGTAGGAAGGAAACAACTGAAATATTTGCCCCTGAAGCCAATACATGCCAATGGCCCATTCCAGTAGTGGGGTTTGGATTTCATAAGGGAGATTAATCCACATTCCAGTGGTCAACATAGATGGATCTTAGTAGCCACGGATTATTTTACCAAATGGATTGAAGCCATCCCCACTAAGAAAGCAGATCACCAGGTTGTCATCAAATTCTTGACAGAAAACATTTTCACCAGGTTTGGCTGCCCAACCAAATTGGTTACAGACAATGTAGCAACTTTCAGGGAAAAAGAGTTGGTGGACATCTGTGACTAAATGGGCATTAAAATAGTGCATTCCACCTCATATTATCCTCAAGGCAATGGCCTAGCATAATCATCCAATAAGAGCCTAGTAAGGATAATCAAAAAGCTGCTAGAAGACAATAAAAGGAGTTGGGATTCCAAACTGAAGTTTGCATTATGCGCTCAGGGTTACCACCAAGATGTCCACAGGGAACTCTCCATTTAAGTTGGTATATGGCACTAAGGTTGTATTCCCAATCCAATTGACCCTCCCTATGGCCAAATTCTTGTAAGAAGAGCATAATGAGAAAAATGACATGGCAAGGAGGATTAGTGACTTGGCTGAAGTTCATCAGATCAGAGATCAATTGATTGAGAGGTCTGTAGTACATCAAAGGAAAATCAAGGAAGCTTTTGACAAAAAAGCAAAGATGGAAAATTTTCAGGTTGGTGACTAGGTTCTCAAATGGGATGCAATGAAGGAAAAGAAAGGAAATCATGGTAAATTTGATGCTCTATGGACAACACCTCTTATCATCTCTCAGGTACAGGGAAACAATACTTTCATGCTGAAAAGCTTGGAAGAAGAAGCAGTTTTTGATGGCCCAACCAATGGGAAGTTTTTGAAAGTTTATTTTGTTTAAGGCTTCCAGGCCTCAGCATTGTAAATATGTTCTTTTTATAGTTTTTAGTGTAGGCTTATATAGACTCCATGCCCAATGGAATACTAGGAAATGTTTCTGATCTTGTTTTCATATAGAAGGCAGTGGTCTATGGTTCTTGAAACATCACAGGGAGGATTTCATCCCCAAAAGGAGCTAGTGTTAGCCCTGATATGTAGTGATAACTTTTGGAAGGTCAAATAAGGGCTCGATCTAATATGTTATTCTCAAAGGGGCCCCACCTGGGTCGTTCCCTTTTCTCCTCTTACCTGCTCAATTGCTAACCTTCCCATTTCCTTCATTCACCCTCTAACCCCAACAAAATACTCCATTTTGTCCTTAGCCCCAAGAACAAAGCCAAAGTACCCATAAAACCCGACCATATGCCCTTCCGCGCTCTTAAAACACCTCACCACATCCACATCGTTGATCTTCTCCTGCCAATCTAACGGCCCATATTTCTCTCGATAAAGGCAACCTGCCCAATCCGCCTCCACCGTTAGATCACCTCCACCAAATCTGACGATCCTCGCTCATATCGCATGGACAACTAGCACGTGCAATACACGTGCGATATGGGCAGTTTCTCTCTCTCCTCATCCACTACATGTCAGCCGCTAAATGGAATCATGCGACTTCAGAAAAGTACTACTTATCGCCCGATGTTTGCGCGATAAAAAAAACCATTACCGCCCAAAATAAACCACCCTGCCCATTACCGTCCGCGCAACTCCACCACCCGATAACCATCTGATTACCTGCTTGAAGATATAATGGCTTAGACATATCCACATCCCACCATGACCGTTAGCCTTTGCAAATTGATCTCGACAACACATCTCCTAGATCTGACAGCCACCATCCACGACCAACTCTGTTAGACTAATAATAATCTGACCCCAACAACCGAATTAAATAGAGAGCATGGAAAAATGGAGAAAAGGACACGACACGACTCAACAACAGAATTAAACAGTTATGGCACTCCTCTTCCATGATCAATGCAACTGCCTGAAGGATAGCACAGTACCAGAACTAATGAAGTTTTCGTAACAGAGAAGCAACTGCATCCGAAGACACTATCAGACAGTGAATAGTGGTTGGTAGTCGATTAAGACCCCCCCCCAATCCATAAACGGCTAAGGCTAGTGTAATGAAATATTATAAATAGCTTGAAGAAAGATGTAATGAGGGTTGGAATTTGAAGTAAGGTTCAACTTTTGGAGACTATAGACACTCTGTAACTTGCATCGTCTCATCTTCATTTTCAACAATGCAAGCTTCTTTTGTTGTTACATGCTCACTGTCCATTTCTTCTTTGTTCTAAGCTTGTGCCTGTGGTGCTGTATTCATGATTTCTTCCATGTTTAATACTAGATAACTATCATTTTATCTCTATATTGAAATATTGAATGTATCATGATTAGGCCACTCGGGTTTCTTCTATGTCTAATGCAAAACAACTGTCATCTAGTCTTTGCATTGATAGATTAGATCTACAAGTTTCTTTACTGGTTGAAGCTAGCCATCACATGGTTGTGTGTATCTGCTAGTGTGGTCAGTATTCTCCATATTCACCTAATTCCTAAACTGTTGAGCATTGGTGGTCTAAATCCTAGTAGTCCGAGGGTGTTCATGCATGTCTAGAGTGAAAACAGAGTAGAAGTGGTTATCTGGCTTGAACGAAATCATCATCCCTTCCAATAAACTTCCGCAAAAATAGTTCAATTTATATGTTACCAGGTATCTCCGAGCTACAACCTAGGAGAGTTTCCTGGAGCTCTAACAGGCCCCTCCGCATGAAAACTACAGATGGACAAGGTCGTGGAGGAGTATGAGGACATATTCACCTCCCCTGCAAGGGTTCCTCTAGACTGTCAGGTCAAGCACTCCATCGATCTGACCCCAGGTGCACCGCTGCCCAATGGACCAATCTATCTTAGCTTTGTTCTGGAGAATGATGAAAGCAAGAGGTAGATTTAGGAGCTACTACAGAAAGGTCACATCCGTCTGAGTACATTGCCTTGTGGGAGCCTGACCGTGTTGGTACAGAAGAAGGATGGGACTTGGAGACTCTATATTGACTATCGGGCGCTAAACAAGATCACTGTCCATAATAGGTACCCGATCCCACGGATTGATGATCTCCTAGACCAACTAAAGGGGGAAAAATATTTCAAAAAGATCGATTTGAAGTCAAGGTATCACCAGGTACCAATCGAACCCTTCGATGTGTGGAAGATTTCCTTCAAAGCCAAGGAGGGCCTTTTCGAATGGTTGGTTATGCCTTTCTGATTGACGAATGCTCCTACAACATTCACGAGACTAATTGATGACATCTTGTGGCCATTCACCAACTCATTTGTAGTGGTATACTTGGATGACATCCTGATCTTCAACCAAAGTGGGGAAGAGCACCTCCACCACATTCGACAGGTTCTCCAAACATTGCGGCAACACAAGTTATGTGCCAATTTGGAGAAATGCACTTTTGGCATGACCCACGTTCAGTATCTGGGATACATTATTTATGAACAGGGGTGCATGTGGATCTAGCCAAGATCCAAGTCATTCGGGATTGGCCATCTCCAACCACTTTGATAGATCTCCGCAACTTTCTAGGTCTTTCCAACTTCTACCATAGGTTCGTGTTGGGATTTTCTCATATCACTTGGCCCTTGAGTCAAGTCACCAAGGGAGAAGTGAAAGAAAAATTCCTTTTGGTCTGAATCTCAACAGAAAGCATTCACAGAGTTGAAGATCACCTCTGCATGGCACCAGTGCTTGACACCAAACTCACTAAGTCCATAGCCTTCCATCCTCAGACTGATGGCTAGACAAAGGTTGTTTAAAGGATGATCATACACATTATGTGCATGTACAACTCAAAGCATCCACACACATGGGATGAGAGTCTCCCCTATGTTCAACACAACTACAACTGGGCTCTCCACAGCTTGACTAGCCACAACCATTTTCAGGTGGGCTTGGGATTCCAACCACTATGTCCCATTGATGTGGTCATGCCATTTGCAACTAATCACATAGATTCGGCTCATGTCTAGTCCGAAACATATAAGGAAAACAACTTCATTGAGCACATCCAACATATTCGCCAGTAAGTCCATGACATTCTAGAGAAATCAAACGCCAAGTACATGTAGTGACATGATCAACATCGGGTGCCACACAAGTTTCAGGTGGGCGAAAAAGTCTGGTTGCATTTGCAAAAGGAACACCTTACCAAATCCTATCAGAAACTCAGGCCACTCTGATATGGTCCTTACATTATTACCAAGGTTGTGGGAGACAATGCATTTGAGCTCAGCATTCCCCCATTCCTTGACCTACACCCAATGTTCAATGTGGACCGCCTTCGGCCATACTTTCCACCATTATTAGACACATCCAACATTGCAGAACATCTCACACCCATAGAGTTAAATCCAAATTGCATGGAACAAGCTGCAACTGATCGAATCATGGACACACAGATCAAGAACACTCGCTAGCAGAATATCCAACTATATCGAGTTGTCAAAGCAGGCCAACTCCTTCACCAGGGAAAGTGGATCACCAGGGACCAAGTTTAGCAAAAGTTTCCTCATCTCATCAAGGAACTCAACACAATGGGGACCATTGCTTCCTAAGGGGGGAGGAATGATCCAGGTGGATATTGGTGGCCACCTGCCATGTCCACTTGGACCCCCACCATTGTTTCTTTTAGTGTTTTAGTTTCCTTAATTGTAGCATAATTTATTATTTTTAGCAGGTTTTCGAGTCCTGAACTTCCAAAGCCATTTTGAGGCCCTAAACGATTGTTTTTGGGACAACTGGGAGCAACATGGCTCTATGGACCAATGTTGCTCTTCCCAACGTTGTAGTTCTCGGGTAGATCTTTCTAAAAATATGTTGTGCATGTCAAATGGAGATCGTATGAAAGATTTATGACCCCGGGAAGTTGATGTACAAATTTATCCAAATGTGGCCCACAATTTGGCGTTTCATCTTCTAAGGTTAGGTTTTTGGATGTTTAGGATTTTCCATTATTTCTCAACAATAAATAGGCCTTTGAGCCTCATTGTAACATAGTTCAGAGGCATGTATCCGCCACATCTCTTCTCAGAGATAAGCTATCATTTCCCTAACTGGTTTCTTTCCATTGTTGTTTGTAAGCATATTTCAGTATTTTACATTAATGAAATGAAGTATTATTTTCACTGCATATTTGTGTTTATTGTTATCTCTGTAATTTTTTGCATTCTTGTTTAAATCTGGATCACCATGTTTGCTCTGTGTCAGCTGCTCGAATGATTCTATAACCTGTATGAGAGTAGTTTCATCAATCTATGCATGTTGTGCCTCCTGTTGTTCCTAACCCTGCTGCGCTTCCTTCTCTCTTCTGTGCAACTTCTGTTTTTCCATGAGTTTCTTCTTAAACTCCTACAACTCCTTTTTTGATTCCTCCATTCTTTGTTTCTCTCTTTGCCTTTGCGCGATCCTTCGGTCACATTATCCCCTCTTAGCCTCAATATCCAAAGCTTCTTTCAACATAATTGGATCTACTTTAAACTTGCATCTTTGCTTTGCCTCTGTGCTATCAACAAACTTTCTCTTACTTTTGTTGCGTGTAGGTTTGTTTCCCTTTGCTGATGCTGATGATGTTGCTTTCTAATATGCGACTTCCTTCTACTTTGCTAACCAGTTCATTAAGACTTTAGAAGTGATAACAATATCTTCATGGGTCTTCTTCAGGCTAACGACATGCCCCATGGATTCAAGGATGTTTCAATCTCGTACAGTGGTCCTTCATTGAGAAATTTAGGTCATACGGATTGAAACTTCTTGTGCCGACGGTGAATCTCTTGAACTCCTACATCATGGCCTTAGTGTTCTTGAGATTCTGTATCTCATACAACCTGATCCACAAAGGAATATCGGGCCAAGGTGCTTTCTTCTTCCTGTGCAGTCTCACTAACAACCTTGTCGAGATTTGATATGAAACCTATTGCATGATGAGCTTATCCAGGGAAAACTTTGGCAAAACATGAGGAGTCTTCTCTATGCTGTAATTCCGTATGAAGGTTCCAAGGGGTGAGTTTTATTGGGAAAACTAGTGTCCATTTAGAGCTACTAGTCCCACTAAGACGAGTAGCTATATTAGAAACAAACAAACTAAAGTTACTTGTGTTTTCGTTTATGAGAGATAGATGGGAGAGAAGTAGAGAGTACCAACCTCAGTCTTTCACTTGGCTCCTTGCTTGTTTCCTCCCCCCTTTGACAGAGCTTCACCACTCTTTCCTCACTTGTTCCGCTTCAAATAACACTTGTAGAGTCAAAGCAGCATAATACCATCAAAGCATAGAGATATATAACCATAAACAATATAGGATCAGATGTATATTAACCATACAAATGCATACACCAATACAAGATTTAGAAATATACATGAATATGGAGGAAAACTCAAATAGATTTATTGATAGAAGTAGTAGAAGAGAGGATTACAACCCAACGGTCTGACCTAGCACCATCCTCCCAGCATGAAATCCCTCTTCACCTCATGAAAAGCTAGATCACCCAAAACTACAATGTTTCACAGAGAAACCAACAACACTTCCTTACAAAAATACAAAATTCCAGCCTTTGGATCTCTAAGATGAGGGATCCATATATAGATATTTGCAGGTGGGTGAGTCAGCTTCTGGGATTTTGATTAGTGTCATTTCTCTGATAGTTCTTGGTTCCACTTGGAGATTTCATGATCTCTTACTCATTCCTGGGCGAATTCAGAGAGGCAAGTGTCAAATGAGCAGTTTCTAGAAGATTCTCTGGGTTTCCACCAAGCAAACTGCCTCTGCCATTTGTCTTCTCTCGCTCATCGCACCATACAGAAGGGATTTTTAGTTTGCATCGCACCCTCTATGTGTAACAGGTGAGATGCATCACACCCTCAGCATGGAGTAGTTTGTATGGTCCGGCTTTGACCAGTTCTAAGTAGTTTTTCAGGGAGAACTTCTGGGAAATGATGTAATTAGCTGACCTTGTTCCTTTAGGGTATGAAACAACACTTTTCGGGGTTTAAAATCCCTTAGTTTATGGACATATGTGTTTGGGGTTGTAGTGCCCAAATATGTCTATAACAGTTGCCCCCTAAAGCATGAGGTTGTAAATCTTCTAATGTCGGGTGAAATGCTTTATCATGAGGATCCAAGGTTTTTCGAACTGGAAAGTGACCTATAATAAGATACAATACAATACATTATCTTCATAATATTTTCATGATCTAGATGAGGTATACAATACATTATCTTCATAATATTTTCATGATCTAGCTGAGGTGGGCATTCCCATGCTCAGCTTTATAAATTCATTTTCATGTACATAGGATAGACAACCGTCTGTGTGGCAAAATAACGATTCTAGTAGAGCCATCATCCCTTGGCTTGGATGATTATCTGTGTAGCTATGATGTACATTTGATGTCTTTATTTTTCCTAAATATATCGTAGCCCGGATGGATGAAACTAGATCCAGGGTCTTCAAACTCATTCAATCTTCGCCCGAAGTACAAGTCGATTCATGTGAAAAGATGTTCTAATGTCGAACATGGAAAGACATCTCCTGATTACCAGCCAATGATGTAAGTTGTTAACAGGCGCAAGAGGAATCACCGATCATGATGATGACCCTCAAGGTACAACAATACAATTCACGTGGTGTGAATACATGAGTCGATGTCGAACACCATGTAAAATCCTTTAGTTGAAGGTCATTGATGTAAACCTGTCGCCAGAAGTGAGAAACTTTCCATTAAGGCATGAAAGCTTCAAAGTACTGAAAGGGTTGTTCCTAAGTCGACTTCTTGGATAATGAGCTGATGTCAACAAGAAGTGACCCGTCGTAGGAGGGCCTTAATGAATCCCACATCTATGATACGCAACGAAGCAAATGATTTTATGGAGGTGAAAACGATATGATGATACAAGGTTCAGGGTGGCCGTCATGAAAGAATGAAGCGTGAAGGTATTGTAGTAGATGAGGCATAAGATGGGTTGGTGAATTCTCTGAGCAACTTATCTTGAACATATCAACGACATTGGCAATGGATTGAGCGTTAACCCCAAAAATGGATGGTACGGAGGACCAATGGTGATATGACCGGTGAACGGAATAACCCAACCCGACTCAATCATGGTGATGGAGTGAAAGTGTCATGTTCAAGAGCGACTTGCTACCAATACAGTTCTTTAAGTTTTCTTCCCAATTTTTCCCCAGTCATTTCTGACCAGTACCTCTTTATTTCTTTCAAGCTTTAGGAGGATAACATATTCTTGTTCTATAATTTTCCCTTCGGGCAAACCGTCGCTATGTTTTAGTGAGTCTAGCAACAGTGAAACTCGCTCTTGTCTATAATGGACAAGTTCGTCACTATTGTTTTAACGAGTTTAACGACAAAGATAACTCAATCCTTTTCAACTTTAGAGAGTTTGAAGAGAGACGGAAAGGAAACTCCAGTAATCCTTTTTTGTAGTATAATCCCTTAAGCCTGAAAAAGTTTAAAATAATATGAAAGGGATGACTTTTCCGATCACTTTAACGAGCCGAAAAAGACAAGAGCTTGATCTTTTTGTGTAATGATCCCTCAGGTCCAAAAACATTAAAATATAGAGGAGGGATGGCACTTCCAATCACTTTAATGAGCTGGAGAGACCAATTGCTCAGCAATCTTTTTATATTTTATGAGTCTAAAAAGAGCTTAAAAGAGACTCGTATTTGAGGAACGAGTGATATTTTCAGGTAGCAGCTGGTTCCAGGTAAGATTTGGAACTGTTCAATCATAGAAGTGTAAAGAATATGGCTAACAGAATCACTCGTCGCAACTGTTCCTCAAAAGGGTAAACAATCAAGTGGAGGCGGATGATCAGCTAAAAAATGGAGGTGATTGTAAGAACACGACCAAGGCTCAAAAGCTGACAGTAATGCGATCACAAAGGTTATTTACCGAAAGTGGGTTCATTTTTTAATGAGCTTGAACTATGGGGGAAAATATTCTCATAACTAGGTTTATTTTTTAACGAGATTGAACTTTGCGGAAACTGCTCATGCCAGTCGTATAATAAGGATGTCTCTCATTAGTAGGTTAATTTTTTAGGGAGCTTGCCCCATGTGCAACTTTACTCCAGAGCCTTTTGTATGCAAGCTGTTAACACCCAGGTTGTTCTCTTTGACTCCTAAGAGAATACGGCCGGGGTAACCACTAACCAATCTTTGGGCTACAGCTTCTAGCCCAGCTGTAGTCAGAGAGGGCTCTCTCTATTATGTTTGTCACTGCTTTCAGTGAGGGTTTCAGGCTAGTTATGAAATGAGTTTTTTGGTTGTTTTTGTGTGTTTGGTTGGGAGGATGCTTCTGATTTCTTTAAAGTATATCAGCAGGTACAGTTAATCCATTGGGCAATGGGGTCTGGGACAGTTTTCTCTTGAGGTCTTGATCTTGGTGAGGGGAAAAGCTATAGGGCCTGTGTGCATTCCATGAAACAAACTGTAAATAATGAGAGTGAGGTGAGAACAATCAGCAAAGAGAAATTAAGAATTCTTTACTTAACTGTATATTGTGAAAGAGGCTTGTTATCTAGGAGCAATTACTTGAATTCCTAAAACAACGATGCACTGTGATGATGAAGTATTAAAGGTAGCAGTTAAGAATTACGCTTTAAATACCTTATCAGAAGAAAACATATAAGATAGCTTTGATTGAGCTCAGGGTAGTCAATGACTAAGTCCTGAAACTATTCTTTTTCCTTACTATCTAGAGTTTCAAACGTATAGAAAACATGAGAGATATATGGAATAACAGGAAACACAGGTGAAATAAAGAGCCATGAGAAAAACTTATTGAGCCATGTAATGCACAGGAATCCTGCAACTCTGAGCCACACACCATCAAGAGATCAAGAGACAACACATCTTTGAAGAAATCCCACTGTCTTTTGTATTAACTGCCTGAGAGTGTTACAATATGAGAATAACAGAGAAGATATCAGGAGAATTTCTTACATCCGGAGTCCAACCCCTCTAAACAAACGCGAGGGGGAATATATAGAGGTTTACATACAAAAATATCTCAGGAATGGAGTCATCTGAGAGGGAAAATATCTCTTACATTTGTACAGGAGAGTAGATGAGATTTTAATACAACCATAAATGTCTCTTAAAATCCTTTAACTGCTGTCAGGACGAATTTTTGACCTTTGGGCACTGCGGAGTTAATTGCGCGGCTTTATCATAAATATGAACTGAAGTGCTCTGTCACTTTGACCCTTTGTATCTTCTTGGCCCTGCCACCTATACCTGCTGATATTGCTGTTGATGCCGAGTACCTGTGCTGAGTTGGCTCAGCTATCTTTATGCTTGCTGTCATGGTTTTGTCCACCTGTAGATGTAATGTGGATTGTATTGCTGTAAAAAGGATTTAATTCCTCAACTTTGATTCAAAAGTAGCTTTATTAAGTCCTGCCATATGTCTGCAGGGGGAAGCTGATGCCTCAAAATTGACCCTAAGGTCTCATCAACTTCTGTATACTTATAGAAATGAGGAGGCTCATCAAATAGATGTGCTACTTCATTTTTAATAAAAAACAAATTATCTAACTTATTAAAAAGAGCATGTCCTGTTAGTGGGCCTGCTGAAGATGACCCAGGTGTATCAGCAATTTGAATTGCTGCAAAAGTGCTCACTCTTTTGATGTATTTCTCATGTGAGAGCAGATTCCCTGATTCTTCCAAGCTGGGAAGTCCTTTGTCCTGTAGGGCTGTGAACCTATTCTGGAACTTATATATATCTGCCTGTATATCATGGATTTTCCTGTCCAGTGTCTGAGTTAGGTTCTTCATTGTTGTGGTTCTCTTGATTAGGGAAATGGTTTCAGTTATGTTAGCAATTCCCATTCTTATCAGCTGAGCACCAGTTCTGTAATTTAAGACCTCAATCATTTTGGGGGCAAGGTCTGCCATGTTGCCAAGGGCGTTTCTTGCTCTGTGCAGTTCTTTCTTTGCCCTGCCAATGAGTCCTATCTGCTCATATATAGCATCAATGTACTCCCATTGGTTAGTAATTGATTGTCCAATGGCAGTCCAAATCACTTGCTTGACTTCTGCTGTTACTTTTTCAAAATTGAGCTGCCTTTCCAGCTCTGCAACTGTCTTTTTTAGGGCTTTTACTTCCCTCTCTCTCTCAGCCACATTTTGCTTAGACTTATCATATTTTTCCTCTATCTTTGCTAAGCTTTCCTTGGCCTTATTGAGCTCTGTCATTTGAGCCTCTAGCACCTGAAGTTCTTGTCTCAGTTTTTGCATATCCAGGCTCTCGGGCTGCTCTGTTAGTGGTTTTGTGGTGGCTGGAACTGTTGTAGCTGGCTCTGTTTCTGCTGTCTGTTGCTTTGGAGGGTCTTTAGGGGTTTCCTCCAGGTCTATTGTCTCTGTGGGTGGTTTGGAGGACTGCCCTTGTTCTCCCCTCTGTATAGTTGCTTCCAGGGTAGTCTCTGTATCCTGCAGCTTTTGCTGGGTGTCCACTAGTTCCTTATACAAGTTCATTAGCAGTGCAGTGATATCCTTATCTCTTCTTTGTTGGGCTACTTCATCTGTTTGCGGATGTATAGTTGGTGGGATCTTCATCCTCTTCTTAATTGCAGCTACATCTGCATCCCTTAGTTTAAGGACCTCCTGTATGGCCTTAACATCATTGGGATCATGCCCAAACTCTATGATGATTTCTTCTAGTGCCTTGATTCTGTTGTCCTTGGCTTGAGAGGATGCCCTCTCCAACTCAAGCTGTGCTGCTGTGTTGTTCAAACTGTTTTGCAGCCTATAATTCACCAAGGTCTTGTCTGCCAGGGTGGCATAGACCATCTCACCCGTTTGCTTATGGAGCTCGATCTGGTCCATGGGGTGGATGTCTTTTGCAAGGACTTCTAAGTTTGTCCTTATATAATCAGCAGGTGTTTGAGGATGTTGCACTGTAGGGGCAAAATGGCTCATTATCAACTTGCTTTCTTGCACATCGAAGGCAGCCATTAGTCTTTGTTGATTTGGAGGGGCCATGTTCAACAAATGATTGTAGAGCTTGATTTTGAGTGGCTCACTGCTCCTCTTAGCATCCCTGAACTGGTCCTTTATGCTTGCAGCTGCACTCTTTCCATGTCCTGAGGAGCTGACCTCCCCAAGTGCTGTCCTGTCTTGCTCTTGCTGTAATGAGCTGGTAGAGGTCTCAAGGCTTTGCATTTCTTCTTCTGAAAATGGATTGAGCCTCTGCCTTTTTTCTGGACCTTCTGTGAGAGGGGTATCCCTCTCCCTTTTCCTGCTGATGTCCTCCCTTAGAGGGGTTTGGAGGACTGAAGAGTCGATCCTAGAATCTTGTCTAGGAGGCGCCATGCTGGTTGTTTTATCTTGGGTGGCTGCCTGGCCTTCTCCTTTTTGCTGTTCCTGATCCTGTTGATCAGTTTCTTGCTGATTTTGCTGCTGTTGCTCCTGCTGGCCCTGTTGGCCCTCTTGCTGTTGCTCCTGCTAGTCCTCTGTTTCTTCCATTACCTTGCCTTTACCTTTGTCCTGCCCCTGCTTTGAAGTTTGTGCTGCCCCTTCTTGTGTTGCAGATGTGGAAGCTGGCGCTATTGTGTGAGAACTCGGTAGGGTAGGCACCTGAGAAGGACATTCCAAGTCAGCCATCTTCAATAAATGTCTTCTAGCCCTGTCATTTAGCT
Source organism: Pinus taeda (assembly GCA_000404065.3). Taxonomy (NCBI): domain Eukaryota; kingdom Viridiplantae; phylum Streptophyta; class Pinopsida; order Pinales; family Pinaceae; genus Pinus; species Pinus taeda. Next base: position 90,731 of record APFE031567446.1, on the reverse strand, counting down.
CTTCTTGGGTCAGAGGCTCTATCAAGGTATTTTTATGCCATTTTGGCTGATTTGCATGTCTTGTTATGAGGAGCATGTTATTATGCTCATAACTGGAGAGTTTGTATTTCAGTCTCCTCTTGGATATAAAGCCATTGGGGTCATATGGTTTCCATAGGAAGCTTTGTGTTAGGCCAAGGGCATCCAACATTCTCTCTGCCTCCTTCCATCCTTCTCTTTTGTTTAAAACTAAATGCCCAAGCTGGTTTTTCACTTTGAGTTGTGCCTTCTTGCCCCTTCCTGAAAAATGGATCAGATCAACATAAGCGAATTGTCTGAAATACTCTAGGGCAAAGAGCCTCATAGGCACATACTTGGGTAGCCTGAAAGGGCGCAGCTCACACCCATATATCCTGATCACAGTGTGATGCTGGTAAAAATACCAGTCCCCTATGCTGTAAGCAGTGGATAGTTGCAGTATCCTCTTCATTTCCTCAGTGAGTCTTGGAGGAGGTTCTGTCATAAGTAGAGATAGGGCAGGATGAATGAACAGATCTATAAACTCACAATATGTATAGGGTGAGTAGGAATGGCGATGGAAGATTGAGCTCCAATATACAACCGATCTTGGGTTTCCTGCTGCATCGGTTCTCTTGATCTCAAAAGAGAATTTTTCATATTGGTGATACAGAATAAGATGATAGATATATGAGGTGTATCTGAACACCCTCTCTCTAGGTAAGTGCAGGAACTGCTCATGTATTTTGTCCGAGATGTATGTGGCATAGTTATAGCAGATGGGGGCCTTCCCAGGGGTAAACATTAACATCATAACTAGCACAGTTTCCTCTAAAAACTCCATTGATTTATATCCCAAAATTGAACTTACCATATGGGCCAGGTCTAATCCAAGTTGATTAAGGTATCCATCAAAGATAGGAGGATGGTGCACTCTGTCTGGTTTGCTAACAAATAGCTGATTAAACCTCAGGATCTCTGCCTCTGTGAGTGTTTTGGTCCCTTTGTTGATTAAGTCCAGCAGGGACAAAGGAACCATTTTCTTGTCAGTTTTGAACTGAACCATATCTCTGATGGCCTGAGGGGTGGTATAGAATACAACTTCACCCTTGGGATTGACTACAGCTCTCTGTGATGGCTCATAGCAACTGGCACATAGATAAATGAGATCAGGGAATTGTCTAACTAGAGGCATTTTAAAAGTTGGCAGGGCAGACTCCCAGATGCCTAGGATATCTGTTCCCTCTCTATGCTTGGCCCTGAACTCACTTAGCAGGCGAAGATGAGGGGTGCATCCTTCCCTGGAGTCTTCTGAGATCTGATAATCCAGGTCTGCCAACTCCTGCCAGTCTAGCTCTCTCTGAGGAGCATTCAGAGGAGTGACATTAAGGACATCAGGTGTCTCCATGTTTTATACAAATAATCTCCGAAATGTTGTTTGAAATAGTGAAATTGATGGGAACCAGGCGTAACAGGGTTGGTGTACAGTCAAGGATAACGATGCTGGGCTTTTTGAGGAGGGTTTTTAGCAGCAGAGAGACCTCCCTTGTCAGTTTGGGAGTTATGCAGGAGTCCACGGTTGCGCGAACATGGTAGGTTTTTTTTAACAGGTTTTGCAATCAATTCGAGGTCTCCGACGCTGTGTTTTATTTTTAAATGGTCGGATAGGGTAGAACACAGTTGGTTTATCGGTGAATTTTACGACTTAATGGCTTTTATGGTGATTTTTACAAGCAACTTAAGAAAAACCAGTTCACAGGAGGACGAGGCCGAAATACCTGGTAAACAGTGGTCTGGACCGAAGAATGTAGCTGGGTTTGCACGCTGGGTGCTTTGAAAATGGTTGCAGGTGGTTGCAGGTTGACTGGTGGCGCAGGCGTCGTAAATTACATGCAGAGAGCTTAACAGTAATTTCTGTAAAAAGTGCGAAAGTTGCGAAAAATGGTGAAAATATGGCTTTTTGGCTTTATTGGCGCGCTTTTCGGATGACGTCAGCATGATGTCATCATGGGGGCCCGGGTTGGGTGACGTGGCGGTCAACGGCAAGTCCACGGGGGCGGTGAGGTGGCGGCCAGGTGGACGAATGGGGAACGAGGCGGGCGGAAGTGGCGGTGACGTGCACGGCAGCGGGGCGCAAATGTGGGCGGGACAGGTGTCGCAATATCGGAAGCGGCTTTGTACGTTGAACGGACTGTCAGGCGATGCTCCGATGCAATCAAGGAATGACGCGTGTCCAGGCGTGATGCTGGCCTGACGCAAGCGTCTGACAGATATCGGAAGGTATCTGTCAGACACGTAGGGCCTTCCGATATTGATATAGACCGTGGATCTGGAAGCGGGCGATCGAACGGTCGTCGGGCGCCCAATCTGCACGGACGGTAGCTCCTCCTCCGGTTAACGTGCGGACGTCGGGATTGCCCGAAATGATCATCCGCCGTAGATCTGGGTCCGGCTCCATCTGACGGTCATCGGACAAGTGATCTGCACGGTGTATAGCTATGTCATGTTGGGCAATAAACAATGATTTTTATTTGCAAAACGTGTTTAATCAGCCAACTTTAGAAAAATGCCATTTCGGATTTTATATAAGGTTTTGGGGCATAAATATTTCCGAAGGCGGAAACTTTGGAAAAAAGGGGTCAAATAGGATTTATGCAATATGAAAAGGTGAAAACCCCCGACCTTAGGATAAAGCGGGGAAGGGTGATTTTACAATGTTTTCCGCCCCTTTGAGCATTTTTATGGGTTTTTAAAGGTTTTTCAATGTTTTTTCAAGGTTTTCAAGGCAAAATGGGACCTTGGGGTAGGGAAACTGGTTTGAGGTGGAGCAAAAGGTGAGTCATGGGTTCTTGACCTTGACCAGGTGTCAAATCAAGTCCCAGAGAGAGAATATTATGACTATAATGCCAAGGAGGGGATATTTATGCATTGTGGGGTTTATACACCATGGTGTTTTATAATACTAGGGATAAAGGGGTGTAAGGAGCTAAGTAGTAGAGTTAGTTGTTAATATAGAGTGAACATATGGATGAGGGCGGGTTGAACCAAGTTTTCTTTGAAAATAACTTGAAATTGGGAGTAGATCAAAATGAAAAGATTGTTGCACAAGAAATGTGGCTTCTTAAAGCCATAAGAAGGTAAAACATTTGAATTTCTATGCTTTGTGCAACTTTGGGGAAAGGGAGTTAGTGATGAGTGATATACAAATGAGAAACAAGGGAGTTAGTCATGCTCCAGAGTGCTGCTCTTCCTGTAGATGCTTTAGCAACTTTGATTTTGAAGGAGACACCACTTCTGCAACCCCCTCTACCTACCCAACTATTTCTCCTAACATTTTTTGTTCCTTCTTGGAGGGTGCACTTGGACTTGCAAACCCTTTTGAATACCTTTTCTTTTCATTGGCTTTTTTGCTTGCATTTCCTATCTAATACAAACCTTATTCCTTCCAAGGTCCCAGATTAAGCAGTTGGGAACCTTAGCTTCTTTACCTAGCTACTGATCTGCCAAGATTAAACAGTTTGGACAGATTTCATTCTCTATTCTACAATATAAATTGAAAACATGGCATGATCCAGATTAGACTGTTGGACCATCCATCAAAATTGAGTTCTTATGAATATTGAGACAGACATTGTCTTCCTAAGGAAATATGGGATCTTTGTTTTATCAAAGCAGAGCATATTTGGATCTTTGATATCCAATCATGAAATATGAAACCTATTGGTATAGGTATCCAACAGAGACCACTATCATCTCTTATGTTGCCTGACATAGTGAGACTAATGGTGTCGGGGATCAAGGAATCCGCCTTGATGCGCACCCCCCGGTAAAATCCTCATGAGCAACCCAACTTTGGGACCTACCCTCATGACATCGTGATATTCAAGGTGAAGGTGTTTCAACCTTTCCAGCCCAAGTCATGGCAGGAGTGCTAGTGGGTGAGATCAGGGACACTGTCCCACCCCTCCCATGCAATTCCATCCAATTGTACAACCCCATCACCCATATGTGAGTCATTCAGCCAAGCAACTAATATGTGCCTACAACCACTAACATATCATCCGAATATAGATAAACATATATAGTAGGTTTCAAAATTGACTTAGAATTTCAAAGATAAAATAATATAAATTTTCATCAAACTAGTTGTCGTCAAGTCGTCATGTGCGAGTTCCTCTGGTGGTTTCCAGCCATACTCAATAATAATCAGTAACAAGGTTTCTCAGTGTTAGTCATTGTCATAATAGCATCATTACCATCACTTGGTCATTCACATTATTTTTCATTGTGAACCAGAACTAATGCAAGTAGGTAACACAAGGGACACATCCATCATGACTATCATCATCATAAAATCAATGGAAGCATACATATCTATCAAAGCTATCAACATCATAACATCAAATAGATAACAAACATAATCATTTATGCCACAATCATCATAACAAACATAATATCAATATCAATAGATATCATACGTAAACATCATAACCAATAATATCTTCATCATAATATCAATAGAATCATACATAAACATCACAACCAATAATAATAGAGTCATGTGTCCGGATCCTCAACTTGCGGTCCTCAAATAATAAAGTGTGGGCTTTAGGGCTAAATAAATGTTAATCTCATATCATTGTCAATCAACTAGAGCGAGGAACTACATACACTCCCTCTTAATAATAGACTTCGTCTCGAAGTCCTTGGAATAGGTTAGGAAAATGGTGACGCATCTCCTCGGCGTCCTCCCAAGTAGTTGAACTAGGACTATAATTGTCCCACTGGGCCTTAACTTGGTCCACTAACCATCATCTAATCTGCAAAGTTCGCTAGTCCAGTATGTGAACTAGTTTGGCCATTACTGTTCCCTCGACCAAAACCTGCAAATGACCAAAGTCAATAACATGCGAAGGATCTAAAATATAATGACGCAAAACATAAATATGAAACACATCATGCATACATGCTAAATATGGAGGTAAGGCAAGCCTATATGCCACCGGCCCTTTCTTTTCTAATATTTCAAAAGGTCCCACAAATTATGGAGACAATTTTTCTCCCTTTCCGAATCTTATAAAGATTTTGTTTTGGGGCCTTACTCTAATGAATACCCTATCTCCCACTTCATAACTTCGGTCTACTTGACGAGCATCAACGTAGCTCTTTTGTGGGTCTTGTGCTTCTTTTAGCCTTCCTCTAATCATATTCATTTGTTCTTCCATCTCTTGCACCACTTCTGATCCTATTAATACTTAGTCCTCTAGTCGGTCCCAACAAAGAGGTGTTTTGCAAGGTCTTCCATATAAGAACTCAAATGGCGCCATCTTGATGGAACTATGATAACTATTATTGTAAGCAAATTCTACAAGGGGTAAAAACCCCTCCTATCTCTTTTGTTGGTCCATCACATACCTCCAAAGCATGTCTTTGAGGATTTGATTAGTCCTTTCTGTCTGCCTGTCCATCTCTGCGTGATAAGTAGTGCTGATGTTCAACTGGGTTCCCAAAGCTTCTTGGAAACTGGTCCAAAACCTTCCTATAAACACTGCTCCCCTATCATATGTGATATTCCTAGGCACTCCATGCAATCTCATAATCTCATTAATAAAAATTCTGGCTATTTCTGGTGCCTTATATGTAGTCTTAACTGGTATGAAATGGGCGCTCTTGGTCAATGTGTCCACCACTACAAATATGGAATCATGTCTTCTTCAGGTCATTGGTAGTCCCATAATAAAGTCCATTGATATAACTTCCCATTTAGATTTTGGTATCTCATGGGGTTGCAATAACCCCGTTGGATGTCAGTGTTCAACTTTTACTCATTGACACTCTAAGCATCTTGCTACCAAGTTCACGATGTTATTCTTCATCCCTTTCCAAAAGAAGAGTGGTTTTAGGTCTCCACTCATCTTCTTAACACCAAGATGTGCCATGTATACTGCGTGATGTGCTTCATTTAAGATTAACAAGCGTATATCTTCATTCGATGGTACATATATCCTTCCCCAAAATTGTAGCAGCCCATCATTATCAAGGAAGTATTTTTCATATTTTGGGACCCTCATTTCATCCTCCCTCAAACTTTTTCCAACCTACTGATACCAGGTGTCTTTAAATTGCAAATCAAGAAGTTTCTCCCTCAAATTTGTCTTTAAGGGAATCATTGAAAATATCTAAGGCCTCCTACTTAAAGCATTAGCCACCCTATTTACCGTTCCTTTTATGTAAGTGATATCAAAATCATATTCACTAATTAGCTCAGACCATCGTCTTTTTCTTACATTTAAGTGGTCTTGAGTGAATATGTGTTGTAGCCCACAATAGTCGGTCCTAAGATCAAACTTCCTTCCTAGAAGGTAGTGTCTCCAAATATTTAGTGCATAAACAATTTCTGCCATTTCTAGATCATGGGTTGCGTAGTTTTCTTCATGGGTTCTAAGTTTCCTTGATGCATAAGCTATTACTCTTCCTTCTTGCACTAACACGCAACCCAGCCCTTCCTTGGAGGCATCAATGCAAACCAAAAATTCTTGTTCCATATCCGGCACCTTTAAAATTGGTGTTGTCATTAATAACACCTTTAACCTTTGGAATGCCTCTTCACATTTTTCAGTCCAAATGAATTTCTTGTTCTTTCTTTGGAGCTCAGTAATGGGGCTTTCTATCTTCGAAAACCCTTCGACAAATTGTTGAGTTTTCTAGGGCACAAGCTAGAAACAATTTTCTTCCACAGATAACTACTTCCAATGATTCAGTTAGTATTAATTTCACATATCATTCATCCAAAAGCATTAAGCGGTTATACAAAAGAAAATTCAACCATTAAACATGAAAGAACAGTAGAAAATAACCATAAAACCATGAGACAAGAGATGCAGAAATTAGGCCTAAAGCCAGGGCAAAACCACAAGGGAAAAACCCATCAAAATCTTTCTTTATGAGAGAGAGAGTTCAATGTCCACCAATATATCCATAAAGAGAACATCAAAATAACATCTAACTAAAACATAAGATAAATGCCAAGCCATTTGTTTCTTCAACAGAATTTTCCTCCTTTCCTTTTGTAATCCTTGCAGAACAGAGCTATGTGTGAGAGAGTTTGATGCCCAAATGAGGAGGAGAGCTTGCATACATAAGCCTCTAATAGGGGGTCAAATAGTTGCCTCAAAGGGGGCCTAGCCAATTTAAACCAGATGAGGCCGACTTGAGCAAATTTTGGAGGCAAAGTATAATTTCAAATTTTCCAATTTCTCTTATGATGAAAATACTGACCATGGCTACTATATTTCCAACATTTTGTTCATAATTACTAGGTCCAAACATTCCAAAATTTTTACAAAATCCCAAACTTTTCCAAACCTTCTTACTTGCAAACTTATTGAATCCTTAAACCTAGTAACTCTTTTTTTTCCACTTGATATCTTCTAACGGGGGGGAAACTTTACAGTTCAAATACCAAAATGCATAACATGGGAGTTTCATTCTTGTAGAATTAAAAAGAAGAGCCAAAAGAATAAGGATATAAAATTTTAAGCATATATTCTATCCAAAATATAATACTCAAAATGTAAACACATGTGGGGCATTTACTCACTAGAGTGAAAAGAAGGTCAACAAGATTCCATTCTAGATGTTGTCTGCCCCACTTGAATGGCATGACTTTTAAAGCTATGTTACTGAATAAGGAATGTGAATGGAATGAGAAACAGGTATCCTATTTAGATTTAGTGAATAGTTTGAAAGTAATAGGGCTCGGTACAAATAGCAAGTGATGTTACCAAAAAGTGGAATGGGGATGGAACAAAAATAGGCCTAAATGTTTTCAGGAGATAATATTACATGAACGCACCACCTGAAAATTATGCATAATCTACATATCGAATTGATTGTCAAGGTACTAATGATCTGTCATTATGAGAATGGAAACAATAAAAGAAAGGGAAATGGAATGAGAATAGTTCAAAGTAGCAAGGGCAAATGCAAGTCTTCGTTGAATTTCACAAATTCAACAATCCCTCAAACCTGGAACATAAAATCTAAATGAAAAGAAATCTATGCTTTGCAGTGTAGCGCTTCTAAGCATGTTTTCTAAATAATTTAAACATAAAAAATATTTTTTTAATTAAAAATTTAAGAAAACTATAGGAGAAAGATTCAACTGTAATAACCTCTATTGTACTTAACTTGGCAGCGGCACGAAATTTGACAAAATCTCCGTAAATTATGGGCATGGTGTAGTTAACATACTATCTACTGTCTTTAAAAAATTTCAATGTATTTCCCACCGTATTTGATAGTATACAATTTACTTTTCATGTCGTTGATAATATACCTCATATCTTTGATTCCTGTGGAACCATCAACCCAATATAATCCAAAAATCTCAAAATATTTGTAAAAACCATATAACCATAAACTAAATAGCCAAATGACTTGTATTCTAGCCAAATGACTTGTCTTTTCTGATTTATTGAGCAATGGTAATACTGAAATTCTTCCAAAAATTGAAAGAAAGTTCATATTTTCATCCCTTTAGGCATATAATGTATAGAATTGGAGTTGGACTGAAATTGTTTTTCAAAGTGACATATTTTCCCTGAAACACAGACAAATTAAAATTTTGGGACCTTACCTCTTGCATGAAGATATTTTTTTGATGTTGGGAAGGTGCCATTGGAATCATTTTCATTGAAGCTGGGTGTCTTATTGCACACTACCACACGTTTGCGCCCCCACACTTTTCTTGACCCGAGAATTTTAAGCTGTCGTGACGACGTTGTGATTTGAAACGGGACAGCCCTTGAATGGGCATTAGCACAAAACAACTATGTGTGCAGTCCATACAATTCCGTTTAATTTAACACGCCATTAAGCGATTACGATTTTCAATTTAATAATTGTCGTTTCTGGAATTCCCGATATATGGATAGCAATCTGACATTTGGAAGGTAAGCAAAGCCAAGGAAACCCTTACTACAACTACCAATTGCAAAGCTTATTCACCAGCCTATTTACAGTTTTTATTAAATATTAAAATGCCTTTACCCTCACTAGGTTTAGATTTTGAATCCTTTGAAGTCTGTTGGAGGAATAAAAGCTCCGCCCTTTGTTACAAATTTTTGAATGCATGTACTGAGATCTGTAGGATTCTACGAAATCATGGAAGTCGATTTGAAGGCTCATATGTTTCTTTCGTACATTATGTCTTTGAGGCCTCTGCGACAACCATTGATGCTAGCCTCCAAACCCTCGTCTTTGAACGTCATTGAAATGAATCTGGAAGCCAATGAGCGGCATGGCGAGGCTCTGGTCAGAGAGATGCCTAAGCTTCTGCAGCTGGAGCTCGTGGCTAAAATGACCGGTGCCATTTCTGATGTTGCGCAGACAAATTCGTTCTACAGTCCCTTGGAGATCGGTCGAATCACGAAGTTGTGGACGAAGCCTGTCAAAGTGTTGCACAGATCGAGCGCAATCCTTCTAGGCAATTGGAAGAAATTTCCATGGAGGATTAGATGATTTTTATAAGAGAAAAACAATTTATCTATGGCCTACAACTATCTCATAAATCTGCCAGAGAGAAAGAGCCTTCAATGAATACATTAATGTGCCACAAGATTTTAAAAAAAAAAAACCTTGTGAAACCCTCAGTATGAAGCTAGAGGAGCCCTGTGGCGTTTACAGCCCTCAAAAAAAATTGAGCCCAGAAAGTAGACGGCTATGAAAAGTGTAGAATTTTGTCTTTCAAATTCTTCAAAAATTTGCTTGAGTTTATCTTTAGAAAAATATGTTTCAAAGGGTCAATTATTTTGCCGAAAAAGGTCGAATATGGTTTGATCCTCGTACAAAGATGTTATAAACTTCAGTGATATAGATAGTTTTGGACATTGTAGGCGTGCAGACCTACATGATAAAAAACAACATTTTGGTACATAGTTCAGATGTAGTTCATATAGGTTCATTCACTACTCATCATAATTTTACTAATTCTGGAATTTTTTGTGCAAGTCCCCTTACATCTACAGCTTCGACCATGCAACCGTTATTCTATAAATTTGACTATGTAAGAACATCTGGGTACTTATAGAAGAGAAGGAGGTGGATCCAGTGATTCAACCAAGATTCACTGATCAACTAAAATTGTCAACATTTGTGTGCTGGAAAAAAAAAAATCAGTAGAACATGTGCTTGCATTTTCCATTCTTTCTCCTCAGGAAACATTCCTAATAAATACTCATCTTAGTTTCTATGGGCAGAAGTTGTATTCAAATGATTTAATGCCGCAATAAGTTGTATTCAAATCATTAGCTCCTTATATGTTAATTCAAATACTCCATAAGTGTCTTAGTTAATTTTTGTTGCTTAATTTGTCAATGAGTTGCATTCAAATGATAATCAACTGCATATGGGATTTTATAAGGCGCAATCGCTAGAATCACATTAACCCACTCATTTCCCATCTCTCTTTACTACTCACTTAATATTTTATGGTATATTTTACTTCAACTCTGAGGGAAATATGACGCTATTGCAAATTATTTTTCAGAGAATTCTATGTAGCTATTGTAAAGTCTTTATTTGTTTACTATGTGAATGAAATGGAAGTAGAAACTTTTTGATTTATAATCCTTCTGTGGAGAGTAGCTATCGTTCTCGTATAATTCTAACTGTGGATATAAATAAAGGTATTTATCCATATAAATGAAGCTATTATTGAATTACTCATGTTAACATTTATCAAACTCATTGCTCTTGAAGTGAAATCCTACTAAGGAATAATATGTTTACATGCGGGTTTTTTTTAATTGTAATAATAATATAGTAGTATATATGGATGAAATTATATTTGTTTATATAAAAAAGTCAGAAGTTCTTGGAGCATTTCTTAAAAATGTCCAATGAAAACAAATAAGTTGTTTAGAACTGTGAATTTGGTTGCAACGCTGTTAATAGTCTGTCTCTTAATGGCAGTGTTGTGATTAAACTTAATGAAATTTCAAGTCTGTAGGTTTCACTGATATGATATGGTTCATAAATAAATAATGAAATAGGATATATAAATTAATAATGTTTTGTTTGATTGCAGGGGAATTACTACAGTTAATGGTATATTAAGTATGTCTAATAACGCTGCTATGTAGGAATAAGAATCTCTTAATATAACCATTATAATCTATAACTAATTTTTTTGTGCAAGCTGTAAACAATCTAGAATGAGGAACCATTTTAGATTCTACCTCTGCGCATAGATGCAAAACCAGTAATGGACTAGTTAATAAAGTTTAACTCTTGGACTGTTGATATTGTGGCCATTGTTAACATTTTGTTCTGCGTCTTAATACTGGAAAAAGCATATATTACAATAATATATGACGTCATAATATATTGTCAAATTTGGAATATGGTTTGAGACGCTATTCTTTGTTTTGATACGCTAACTCTAAAAATTTTGTAGAGATTAACCATACATTTCTTCTAGTCTTCCGAGATTGAACTTCGAGAGCTTTACTATTAAATTGCAAATTTTTTTTAGACCCTAATCTCCTTTAGCCATGAGCTTTTTAAGATTATTAATAACCTCTGGTCGAATTTACTTTGAACAAAGAAAGCCATTCTTCTAAAAGTTGTTCCTTTCTGTTGGTGCAAGTAACTTGGACGTCCTACAAAAAAAAAATACGAAAAATTTTGAAGGGTAGCCGTCTTCAAATCTTGACATTTTCTCCTCAACCGCAAGTGAAATACCTACTGTAGTTCTGAATTAATCGAGCTTTTGAGACTTGGGGTTTTAAAATTTTGGTTTCCTACCATTTATATTTTGAGTAAAGTGAATTTCACTTTTGGAGAAAATTTGTCACAGGTGTTGGACTTTGTTGGTAGATGTGAAGTCTTGGTTTCGAATCCTGCGAGGGTAGTACTTTTCCCTTACCAATTTGAATGTAGTAGCTATTTAACAAAACTAGTCATGCATGCATGGGCCCATAGGTCTCAAGGGTTCAACATAGCTCTAATACCAAGTGTAGGGACCAACCCTATAATTTTTTATTTTTTTGTTAAATACTAAAATACATCCATAAGAAAAATAACATTGGGAATTCAAAAATCATTTAAGAAATATATTAAACTTTCCGGAAATTCTCTTTATTGAACATATCATTAAATTTACATGTTTTTAACTAAAACCGTAGTGAATTCATACAAAAGAATACTATAACAACATAAGTATCGTTCACCAGGAGACGAGATTCAAACTTCACTTGTCGCTATATGCCTTCCTTCATTATCGGTCGCCTCCAAGTGTGAAATTCGACATGCTTAATCTGAATGCAATGACCCACCAATTGAGCTCCCAGACTACTCCTTGGGTACTCTCCTTCCCCGTGGACCCCTGAGCTGCAAGGGGGTTGTACAATGGAGGAATGTAATTAGCTGGTAGAGGAGAGCACTCCTTGGTTTAAGAATCCCCTCTCTTAAGTCCTCTACCTCACCAAACTCACTATAGCTCGTAATCACTACTCTGGCATAGTCTCATCCATCCAATATTAGGGTCCAAAAAGTCCCTTCTCCCATGGCTTGCTCCTTCTTTTACAGGAGTCCTCATAGGTGACACTTGGCATTTCATGCATAGTTAATAATTTTTTATAATTCAATAGTTTGATTATTCACCCAACCGTGTGTTACTCTCTCATCAACGATCTCCAAGACTATTTACTTAAATTTTAATTTAAAAATAATATTTTTCCTCACCTCAACAAGATTCCTATTTCTTCTCCTAGTTGTCTCTTGATCCCCCTTTTTTACTCCTTAATTTGTGTTCATTACTACAGTCAAGATTTGATCCCTTATCTACTCCCTAATTTAACTCAAGTTATCTCTTAGATGGATACTCTTATGCTGGTTGTTGCCACATGGAGGTTCTCTATATTTCTCTAAAATTTAATTTATTAATCTTATTTTAATTCACCATCCTCTTCTCTTAATTATGTTTAACTATTTTAGGATTAATATTTATCCTTACATTTATGTCCCTCTTTCCCCTTTTTACCTAAATAAACTACATTATCTACCTAATATTTTCCAACATGGGAAGGGTAGAGTTTTTAAGGTAAAATATTTTATTTCTTCCTATGATCATCTTAACCCAAGTTTTATTCTTGATTTAATTACCTCGGTTTCTAACATCAATTACCCTTGATGTGAATTTACCTGGTTTTCATTTCTTGATTATATTTATTAATTTATTTATTTTTAATGATTCCAAGGGTGCCATGTTTGGTTGTGCCCTTCAGGAAATTCCCTTGAAGTTCCAAGGGTGCCACGCCTAACAGTTTATTTATGATGCCAAGGGTGCCAAGTTGGTCGTGCCCTTCAAGAAATTCCCTTGAAGTTCCAAGGGTGCCACGCCACTTGCCATTCAAGCATTCAATGGCTACGAGGGAAAGGTATAGGTGCAACGACAGAGACCAGTATCATCTCTTATGTTGCCTGCTATAGTGAGACTAATGGTGTCAGGGATCAAGGAATCTGCCTTGATGCGTGCCCCCCCGGTAAAATCCTCATGAGCGACCCAACTTTGGGACATGCCCTCATGACATTGTGATCTTCAAGGTGAAGGTGTTTCAACCTTTCCAACCTAAGTCACGGTGGGAGTGCTAGTGGGTGAGATTAGGGACACTGCCCCACCCCTCCCATGCAGTTCCATTCTATTGTACAACCCCATCAACCATATGTGAGTCATTCGGCCAAGCAACTAATCTATGCCTGCAACCACTAACATATCATCAAAATATAGATAAACATATATAGCAAGTTTCAAAATCGACTTAGAATTTCAAAGATAAAATAATATAAATTTTCATCAAACCAGGTGTCGTCAACTCGTCATGTGTGAGTGCCTCTGGTGGTTTCCTTCCATACTCAATAATAATCAGTAATAATGTTTCTTAGTGTTAGTCATTGCCATAATAGCGTCATTACCATCACTTGGTCATTCACATCATTGTTCATTGTGAATCAGAACTAATGCAAGTAGGTAACACAGGGGGCACATCCATCATGGCTATCATCATCATAACATCAATGGAAGCATACATATCCATCAAATCTATCAACATCATAACATCAAATAGATAACAATCATAACCATTTATGCCATAATCATCGTAATATAAATAAAGAACATGTATAACCATTAACGTTATCTTCATCATAATATCAATGGAGATCATACATAAACATCACAACCAATAATAATAGAGTCATGTTTCTGGATCCTCAACATGAGGTCCTCAAATAATAAAGTGTGGGCCTTAGGGCTAAATAAATGTTAAGCTCATATCACTGTCAGTCAACTAGAGCAGGGAACTACTTGGGGCAACCACATGCACAGGATCCGGGAGTGGATACATTCACTCAAGCATAGTCTTCCAGAGAGGGAATAAAGTGCACCATAGAGGTTGACGTATTGTTGGATGATGCATGGGAGAATGTGGGAGCACCAACTTCTCAGTGCAAGCAGAGGAGGTCACCTAAGAGTTACACTAGATACATGGCTTTTATAAGCGAATGTGTTGTGACAGAGCCATATTCCTTTAACGAAGCAGTGTTGTAGCCAGTTTGGGTTGATGCCATGGTGGAGGGGTACGACCCCATAGTTTGTAACAGTGTTTGGAATGTGGTCGTGAGACCGGAGGACAAGTCAAGGGTGATCTCTCATTGGCTTTACAAGGTAAAGCAAGCTGCAAATGGTAGTGTGGAGAAGCATAAGGCTATATTTGTGGCCAGTGGCTTTTCACAGGTAGAGGGGATTGACTATGATGAGACCTTTGCTCTTGTTGAAAGGTACTCATCAATCATATCAATATTGGCACTATCAGTAGAGATGGGTTGGAAGATACATTAGATGGATGTGAAGACATCCTTCCTTAATGGCATGATTCAGGAAGAGGTGTACATAGCGCAGCCTAAAGGTTTTGAAACCTTTGACCGTGAGTCGCATGTGTGCCGGCTCAAGAGAGTGTTGTATGGGCTGAAGCAAGCACCCTGTGCTTGTTACACCAGGATAGATAGCTACTTCATCGGGTTGGGCTTCACGAAGGGTGAAGCGGATGTGAACTTCTACCACATAGTGGTGGAAGGTAAACTGTTTATCATTATACTTCATGTTGATGATCTCATACTGACAAGTGATGATCAACTGATCAAGTCTTGCAAGGAGGACCTTGCAAGAGGGTTTGAGATGAAGGACATGGGGCTCATGCATTACTTTCTTGTCATGGAGGTATGGCAAGGAGATGGGGATTTGTTTGTGTATTAGGGCAAGTATGCCAACGAGATACTCAGGAGATTCTACATGGAGAGTAGCAAACCTATGGAGACTCCCCTAGCAAGTAACTAGAGGAAGGAAGATGCTACTTTATGGGAAGTAGTGGAAGCTATAGTTTATAGGCAACTTGCGGGTTCACTCATAACTTGGTGAACATAAGACCGGATATGTGCTATGCAGTTAACCAACTTAGTCAAGTGATGGTTAGGCCTAGCAAGTTGTATTGGGAGGTGGAAAAGCATGTGTTGAGATACCTCAGGGGAACTTCTCAGTATGGACTATGGTATAGACAGATAGAGGGAGTGAAGCTTCAAGGCTTCATTGATGCAGATTTGGCAAGGAGTCCATCTGACCGAAAAAGCACATCAAGAGGGACCTTTAGTATTGGGTCAGCGACAGTTTCATGGTACAAGAGGAAACATAGATCGGTTGCACTTAGTTTGGCAGAGGAAGAGTACATGGTTGTGAGTCAGGCAGCATGAGAGATTATCTGGATGAGGAAGATCCTAGTTGGTTTGTTTGGTCAGCAGATGGATCCATCAGTGATTTACTGTGATAACCATAGTTGTATCAAACTCTTTGAAAATCCAGTTTTTCATGATCAGTCCAAGAATATTGATATTTGATATCATCATCTTAGAGATTGTGTATTGAGGCGGATTATGTTATTAGAGTACATTCCCACTAAGGAGAAAGATGTTAACATTTTGACAAAGGAATTATCATGTTGTAAATTTGAGTTTCATAGAGACAGGATCTGGGTAGCAGATAATCCCTTTCTTGTTGAGAGGGAGTGTTGAGAAATGGAAACAAGCAATTTGAGTTTAATTTTTCCTTGAATTAAACACAGAATTAAAATGGAATTCTATTCTCACAACAACTTGTAAATAGTTAATTAAGTTTTATTAACTTAATTAGCTTAGGAATTTCGATTTGAAAGTCGTTCTCTAGTCGTTTATATGTTATCCCTAAGGTTTAGGGGTCCATTATGAGTCTAAATTGAGTTGGAAATTAGATCACTCAGTTTAATGAGTTGAGTTAAATTAGTTCTAAATTGTTTTTGTAACTAATAGAGGACTAACAGTCAATTGGTGCACTAATGCATACACTAGTGCTACTCCAGTTAACTGAAGATTCCCTCATGAGAAACTCATGCATGTTAGTTCATAGAAAGACCCAGTTGAGATTAGAGTGTAGGGACAATGTACTATCAATGGTATTATTTAATAGAGTGTAAATATCATGCATGCTTCAAAGATTGATCCTATGTTTGGATTGTGCAGTTTTGGAAGCATGAATTCCCTTTAAATACGGGCTATTCATCCTAGTAATTACGCAAGATATTAAGAGCTTGGAGAGCTGCAAAATTGGCTAAGTTTTGGCCAAGAGCTAGTTTGTGAGCTGAGAGAGTTGAGCATACCTGTGCGGAATTGTTCTAGTGAGAACAAACTTTGTATCTTCACTCATATTTATGATATATGCAATACAGATACCGGGTTTTGAGCAGTGGCTTTCCCTAGATACATCTTGTGTTATGTGTCGTTGATTTATATTCTTCTTGTTCATATTGTTTTCATCGATCTATTGGCTTTTGTTGGTTGAAAGTAGAAGAAGATTCTTGTCTTGTGCTTTAGTACATTGCATGAGTTTGTGAATCTATAGGATTTTCTACACTCATTAAACACGAATAACAGTCAATAGTGCTTTAACCATTCTCTGATTCTTTTCCTTATCGATTTTTTCCAAGATCATGTTCTCTTTCTTAAATATGGTGGATTTACACTTTTTTTCATCCAAGCTCCTTCTCAACTTAGGGATACCAATAACGTTATTCTTCTAGCTACATAGGCTCTTTCTTTTGCGTCATCATATCATCAAAGAACTTCAACCTTCCAAAACTTCATTCCTTCATATGGAAACAAGGTCATCATTCAATCATTAATGTAAACGTCAAAGTCATCAAGGTTCCTACAACTCCCTCTTTCCATCATGTTCATCATCATCATAAGTTCATCATCAAGTATGAGGTATGTATACCTCTTCATAACTTGCAAACTATGTGCCTACAAATCTCAACAACAAGTACAACCAAGCACATAAATATCTATGTATAAGATCATGAAAATAGCTTTGTCGATAACACGTTATCACAATGAGAGCATCTAGGGTTATCAAAAACTTTGAATAAGAAAATAAACATTAGATATCAAGACCTAAACCTTGTTATGGTTTCATTTATAATTAGTCATGGTTACACTTTCATGCCATAGATTCTCACAACAACCTTTGCTAGGCTTTTGTCACAAACATTAGATATTATCATCAAAACTTTAATAATAAACCTTAGATATTCAACACTAAATTATGTTAAGGTTTCAACCATAGTCGAAGAATTTACACCTAGGGTTTTATTTTCATGCATTAGAATATTGTATCAACTTCTACAAGGGTTTTGTCATAAACCCTAATATTATCATCAAACCCTAAAAATCTAGGGTTTTATCGTATGCTCTAGATACCATTAACAAACCATGAAAATCAAAAGGCTAGGGTTTTACCAAAATGTAAAAATAAGGGTCGATTTAATCTAGAGATCAATCACCCTAACAATATAAGAATTTATATGATTCTATAGCAAAACCCTAGAAATGATCGCACCTTCTTATATGATGGAGGTATGCTATAAACTTTCTAACCTTATACATACCTTGAGTTTATCCCTTTACAAGCCTTAAAGGCCTTTTCTTTGCAACAAAGCTTCTCAAGTCTTCCTACTGGAGGCTCCCTCTAAATATAACCACAATCCTTTATTATTTAGAATATACCTACAATCCTTTTTCCAAAGAAAACAAAAGGAAAGTATTATAATCAAGTATAAAAAATAAAGATAAATATGTATAAAGGGAATCAACAAAATAATGAAAGAAATAAGGAATACTTATATTTTGTGAAAAAGTGGAAGCTCCCTCTTCATCTTGCATCAATCTAGTTTTATGAGGGATTTTCTTACACTTACAAAAACAACTCAAGAACTTTCTAGCAAAACATATTAGATATATAAACCCTAGAAATAAAAAAGAAAGATTGATCCTAGAATTAAACATAAGAGAAACTTTACAAGACCTAAAAACAATAACCTATACTATGAGCAAGGGATAATATCCCTAAATACTTAATAGACTAAGTATTTGACTTCAGAATCCTCAGTTTGGGACTTCTTTGGAAGATTATCATCAGTGGAAACTATAGCTTGGTCGCTTTCTCTCTTCTTGTTCTTAGCATTATCAAGGAATTGGTTCTTATAATGTCCCATGTTGTGACAATGATAATATTCTATTTTAGAAAGGTCAATCTTCCCATGATTTTTCTTTAACCCTTTGAATTTCTCGTTTCTTCCTTTCTTCTTGAAATGGGAAAAATAGGCATTTGAGGTATTTTCTTCATCTTCTTGCTTACCTCCTATGAAGAAAAGACAAGCTTCTTCTTAAGTATAGGCAAACCACATTTCTTGAAAGGAGGGAGAATTTTTCCAACTACTAATTCATGATGTAAAGGCATTCAAAGACTTTGGTATTCCTAGAAGGGCAACAATCGCAAGTTCCTTATCGATGATTATTTCATAAACTACTTGTAGCTCATCTTTTATATGGGAAATTATCACAAAGTAAGAGGACATTGTATCATCTTTGGTAATTTTGACAGTTCGAAGTTCATTCTTTAGACTGCCACTTGTCCAATATTCTTGATTGTAAATAACTTGGAGAGAGCATCATACATTTTATTTGATGTATCTAGTGTGGATATGCAGGGAATCAAAAAGTGTTTAACTCCATCCACAATTAGGTTCATGGCTATAATTTCATTTTCTTTGAACTTCTCCTTTCCATCATCATCAGTTGGTTCTTTGGCTATTCCTTGTACTAATTCAAATACATTATTCCTTGCAAGGATATGGTCCATCCTTGTCTTCCATGCTCTAAAGTTAGAGGCTCCTTGAAGTTCATTCTCAGATTTACTTGATGATGCCAGACGTATACTTGTCAATGTCACACTTGATGAAATCTAGATATCTTTGTAGCCTTCAATAGGTTTTCTTATTCAAACTAGCTTATAGGGAACAAAAACTTCTATAATATATTTCAAGCCTTCCTTCTATCAAATGGTGTTCTTCAACAAATCTTTAAAGATCAATAAGTAAGACTCCTATTATCCATATGACTTACCTTAGAAACTTCTTTCGAATCCTTACTTAAGATTATGAGAGCTAATGATATTCAAGTTTCCTTTTTTTTCTCTTCTTCTACTTTACCTTAGCTCTTATACCATGTTAGAAAATCAGAAAGGCAGAAATTTTTATTATCTTGAAAATTACTTGTGATTTATTTGCAATATTATTAACTTATTTTATGTCTTCTTTTATTTTCTTATCATAAATCAACTACCAAAACATAAATGCATGAAGATAAAAACAATAAGGAGACATGATGTAGGATCTCAGCCAGGGAAAACCCCCTCTTCTAGGGGAAAACCCAAAAATTTTCTTCTCTTCCTTTTAGAACCAAATAAAATGATACAACTAAGACACTTTGACCAAGACAAGGAACTCCTTTAATCCAGCAAGTCAACCTCCTAAGATATTCCTTCCAAGATGACAAAGACATACTTCTAGTCAACAAGAGTCAACCTTCTTCAATACTGCATCAATCACATATTTCGGCCTCCTGCCTCAAAATTTTGGCCTCTATTACAGACCTGTAATTCATTTCCCTACAACTCACACTCCTACTTCAGATTCCTTTGCATGTGTGGAAGAAAAGAGCAACTTTTCAGTTTCTTTCTTCTTCACTTGGACTCTTTCTTTCTTGTAAATATTAAATCTTCTTTTCCTTGCTTTCTCACACTTCTTTTACACTTCAGATTGCATATCGAATTCCTTGGATGGATGGTATCACAATAGGTCGAATGAAATTCTATATATAGTCTCTTCAAGGTGGTCGAATCCCTTCAATGAGGCCAACTTGTCTTCTTTTCAAGCCAACTTGGTGGAGGAGTGACAAGTGGCACCTTTTATATAGAAAAAAAAAAAAAAAAAAAAATATATATATATATATATATATATATATATCTTCTTTGATATAATGAACCGAAGAAAGGCTAGTACATAATGACCAGGAAAATGACTCAAGACACAAACCCTAGAAGCACACAATGGGTCCTTAGACCTGGAAACAAAATAAATTGAGCATGAAACCCATGCTTATAAAAATAATTTTCTTTTGATATTTATAATCATTTTTATTTTTCTTTCTTTTTGACAAATAGATAATAATTACATTATGTCATGAGCTAGACAACAATTATGAAGACCGATACTAGTTACATTTCTCAATACTTCTTTTGTGCCTACCTTAGCCTCATCTTCTATTTCTACCTCTTCTGACCCTATTTGAGATTCTAATTACGTTTCCAAGAAAGCTTCCCTATCCACATCAATGAAATTGTCCAAGAGACAGGGTTTTGTAGGTGCTCCAGGGCATCTATAATTATTAGTGTAATCAAACCGTGGTGAGCTAAATAGTTATGCTTTCCCCATTTTACTCTTGTGCTCATTTCCTTCAAGGATTTAAGGAGAAAGTGTGGGATGTTGAGTTGCTCATGGGCAGGTAAGTCAGTCTAGAATCTTAATTAGAGTAGCCTAAATTGGTAGGCATAGGAAATACGTAACCTTCCCTCATAGGAAATGTACTTATGGATGTGTTAAGCCACATCATCCCATGGATGTGGTAGGATTTCTATTCTCACCCCATTCTTATCCTCCATAGGATGTTCCTCTTGGAGGAAAAAAAAAAATCTTAGCAATGATTGCACAATTCCTTTCCTCTTTACTCCATTGGACTCCCTTGGGAAGAGTGGTGATCATACTAATGAGATATTCATCCAGATATATATATTCAATTATTTTACTACAATAATCATCTCATTCCCTTCAGAATATTGGAGGTTTGAGGCAAATTCTAGAGAAACTTCGTCATCGAAACCTCTCAACCTTTCAAAGAATCCTACCCAATTGCAATTCTCAAAAATGTCTTTGTCTTCGAATTTTATATGGATTCTTGAGGTGTCTATTGGCTCTCTCATATTAAAACATCCCCCCTATGGCTTAGTATAATTTTGATAGAATGGAGCAAGGAAATTTGGTAGAATGGGATATTGGTCTTCTGTTGTTATAGGGGTTTAGGGTTTCCTATACAACAAGAAATTTTTTAGTAGAGGAAAGATGCATAATTTATTCTTTAAGGTTGGGAAAGGGGAATTATATCATGCAACCTTCCACCATTTGGTACACTATATTAATAAAAAAACATTCAGACCATCCAACTCTTTCACCTATGTGAATTTAGACTGTAAAACACAAAGGGTTTCTCCTTAATAATTGAGATATTTTAAATATTTTTGTCAAATGTAAGTGAGGAGAATTTCTTTGAATTACATTTCATCTGAATATCCCCTTAAATTTCAAATAATTTGAGGATTTGATTGTTGTTATGGGATAAATTTTCCTTCCTGCAACGCTTTGTCTACCTCCTATAGAAAATTCTTGTAGGTTCTTGTAGGTTCCTATAGCATATTGTCTTGGAAGCTTGGTAGCAACGTTGATCTCCTGAAGAAATGGCAGGGCCTCATTGAAGTTTTCAAAAAGTTTGCATGCATGATAAGCTCGAAGGGCCTAATTTTGTGTGGTCATTTGTTGAGGTTGATGCTAGGTGATGGGATTAGCTCATAGTTGTGATTTGGCCCCCACCTACTTCTTCATGCTCCACATCTCTCACAATGAGTAAATGATATCCACCCAACTTCTCAGGTCTTTTCCACTTTCTATCTTGTTCTTCTCCCCAACATGTGGGTGTCTTGGAGGAAAACTGAATTCCATTACTAGATATGGTCAAGGCTTCCTACTAACTAAATATGGCTATAAAGAAATTTTCTCCTTGCGCTTGTAATGTTTTGTCAAACTTAGAATAGGTTTGAAAGGTGAATTTTGAGAGATGAATACCTATGCCTTATCTTTAGTGCTTCATGCAAATGTCATGGATGTTGTTGGTGTATATTTTGAGGCTACCTCTGAGGATTAGGCTGGAGATTTAGCTTCCTTTTATATCTTTTCTAGGAGTTATAATGTTCCTGTTACTACTCCTAGAGATCTTTTTGGAACCTTTTGGGGTTGTTAGTACTACTCTAGACTACTCTCATGATATTGTAGGTGACTGAGGTGCTTTTGATGCTACTATAGGTGGATGGGAGATCCTACAACAGCCTACAAGAAATCATATAGTTGCTCAAGATCGATATTCTTTCATTTTGGAGATATTGGAATATGTGGCATGTAGTGGCTCTTTTTTCAAACGTGATGGAGACTTGGGCCTGTAAGGCTTCTAAAGGCTGCTATAGGACTATGTGTTTCATTTAGTAGTCATAGAAACTCCTCATACACATTATTTTACTTTCCTGAGCCTTCACAAAATCTTGATAATTCGAAGGGGCACTACTGGTGGTGATGGAGAGGTTATTACTTGTGACTAATAGGGGAAGTGAGAATGTTGAATTGTTGTAAATGAAAAGTGAGGGACAATGAAGGGAAGAATGGGAAGTGACAAGTGTTGATAAAATGTATGAATGTTAGGAATCCTTAAGTACCTTCCTCTCGGTTGAAGGTGAAGAAAATATAATAACCCTAGTGAAAATTCCATGTAATAGAGTTAAAAACAATAACCACATGTGAATGGGACACTTATTCCAAGTTGAATGATGGGCAAAAAATCCTAGGGGGTGTTCATTTGGTTGTTTATGGCTAAGGAAATTGGCAAAGGAAATGGCTAAGGCATTAAAGAGGCAAAAAGGTATTTTGGCACATTTATTTATGAAAATAATGGAAATTAGGAGAAAAGGAGGTGAAAGTTCACAAGTTACATGTGAGGAGGAAAATGAAGCAAAATAGAGGCCACTTTCATAAAAAGGCTTATGGGAATCAGTTGGTAACCTTTTGTCAGTTTAGCTTTGGAGTTATCTCATTATTCTCTCTGTCTCTCTCATACTCTTTGACACTTGGAGTTTTTCTTGGAAAACTTTGGCATTGGAGCAAGAAAGACAAAGAAAGCAAGAGGAAGCAAATATAAAGCAGGGAAAGGCAGGATCAAGCAACTACAACAATGATTGGATCATAAGGGCATAAGAGAAGCAAGTAGAGGTTAATGATATACTTCTTTAGAGTTTGTCAGACTTGCAGCGGCAAGGGCCTATTTAGATCAGCCATGCACATGAGGATGGAACTAATGGAGCATACGACAGTAGATCCCCTGGTAGAAACAGGACAGACAGATCTAACATAGTGAGAGATGATGGGTTGTTGGACACTCCAGAATGGAGGGGAGATGAGTACAAGTATTATTCTAGTTTTTGTTCTGATAGACATCATGATCATCATCGCTATCATCCTTCCAGGAGGAATGATAGGGGTACTTTCCGGATGAATTCAAGAAAGAAAAACCACCTAGTTTTGATGGAGATGTGAAGAAGCTAGAAGATGCAGAGGCTTGGATACTTGGTATGAACAAATCCTTTGAGTTGCATGAGTACAAAAATAACATGAAGGCCCAGGTAGCTATCTTTAGCTTGAGAGGTAAAGGAGACATCTGGTGGCAAGATGTTAAGGGGTTAGAGATATCAGGACAGATGACTTTAGTTGGTGGGAATTCAAGAGGCTTTTCAGAAAGAAGTACTTGTCAGAAAGGTACTAGGACGGCAAGGCTAAAGAATTCTATGAGTTAAAGATAGGGTCAATGACAAATGAAGAGTATACAACCAAGTTTCTTGAGCTATTGAGATATGTATCATAGCTTACTAATGAGAAGGCTAATGTTCAGAGATTTGTCAATGGTTTTCCATTAGCATTTAGAGATCAGATTGAGTATGATGAGCCTTGGTCACTTGAGGAATTCATTGGGAAGATGAAGCATTTCTATGAGCAAACAAAGCGTAAGAATGAATCTCAGCATGGATGGAAAGGAAAAGACAAAGGTAGAGGTAAATGGTAGCCTAAGAGGACAAGGCCTCAACATGTATATGGGAAAGAAAATGTGGCACCATAAAAGAGATTTAATGCATCTAGATAGGTACATGGGCCACATCAGCAACAAAAACATAGAGGTGAGGGCAGAGTTTATGGCTAGATGTTTCGACTGTCAGCGAGTGAAAGTAAAGTGTAAACATCGAGTGGATTTCTACAACTGATCTCTATTCCTGAGTGGAAATGGGAGGTCATTTCCATGGAATTCATCACAGGGTTGTTGAAGACAGTGAAGCAACATGATTCCATCATGGTCATTGTGGACAGATTAACAAAGGTTGCACACTTTGTTCCAGTAAAGTCTACATTCTTAGCTAGTGATGTGGCACAAGTACTCATCCGAGACGTGGTTAGACTACATGGTTTTCCAAAGAAGTTTGTGTCAGACATGGATGCGAAGTTCACTTCCAAGTTTTGGAAGGAGTTATTTATAGGTTTGGGCACCGAGTTGGCCTTCAACACATCTTATCATCTGCAAACAGATGGACAGACACAGAGGGTCAACGGGATATTGTAGGACATTTTGAGGATGTATGTGATGCATCAATAGAGGAAGTGGGAAGAGTATCTCCCTTTGGTCGAGTTTGCATACAACAATGGTTATCAGGAATCACTGAGGATGAGTCCTTTTGAGGCATTATATGGGAGGAGTTGTATCACTCCCTTTAGTTGGAGTGATCTAGTTAGCAAGGTATTGATTGGACGCAATATATTGGAATACATGGAACAGGAGATGTAAGTGATCAAGAAGAATCTCAAGGTATCACAGGATAGGCAGAAGATTTATGCAAACAGGAACAAGTTGTTCAAGGAGTTCCAGGTTGGGGAACAGGTGTACTTGCGCATCAAACCAAAGAAGAGATCCTTGCGAATTGGCTCATGTGCCAAGTTGGCACCACAATTTTGTGGACCCTTAAATAGCATTGAGAGGATTGGGCTAGTAGCCTATCGACTTGCAATCCCTCCGACAATGAAAGTCCACAAGGTTTTCCATGTATCTTTGTTTAAGAAGTATGTTAAGGATGCTAATCATGTGATTGACTGGCCTGTATTACAAGTGGAACTAAATGGAGAATTCCAACCAAAGCCTCAATGTATATTGCAAAAAAAGGTGCTCATGTTCCAGAACCGAGCAATCGAGCAAGTTAAAGTGAAATGGAAACACGATGGGCCCGATGAAGCTACATGGGAGACGGCGGAATAGAGGGAGGCTATGTATCCTTCCTTATTTGTCGGTTGAGGCAAAGAAACCTTGATATGGTGGTTTGGTGATTTCTTATGGTGGTTTGATGATTGCTTATGGTGGTTTGGTAGATGATTTATGGTGGTTTAGTATTTGCTTATGATGACTTGGTATATGCTTCATGGTGGTTTAGTATTTTCTTTATGTTGGTTTAGTATATGCCTTATCGTGATCGATATATGCATTATGACGATTGACACATGCTATATGATGTTTTGATATATGCTTTATGATGTTTTGATATATGCTATATGATGTTAGTATATGTTTGATATACGTTTGGTATATGATTTGGCATATGTTTCGGTATATATAGTTTTGATGATGTTGCTATATGTACACCCGTGTATGGATGTAAATACCGTAACGAGCTGTGTTATAAAGCTCCACTATGCAATATGGGTGCCATGTTATTACCGTTATGTTATTATGCTATCATGTGGTTATGTTATTATGATGTTATGATGTCATGTGGATTGGCACTCAGCAGGATGATCATTGTAAATATCATAATGAGTTGTGATATAAAGCTCCATTAGGCGATGTGTTGTCATGTTGTCATGATTTTCTTTTCTCTTGAGCAGATATTTCATCATAAATATTGCATCGAGTTGTGTTATAAAGCTCTTGGAGTTGTTTCTTGTCTTGGTGGAACTGATCATGTTCAGTTGTGAGTGCAAAAATTTGTTGTTGCAACTGTTCATGATCGGAAGTTAGGTCATTATGCAACTTTGTGGCCCTCTGTGTGACTTTTTGAATAAAATTGAATAGCTAGGCTGAGGACCATCCCTGAAGATCATTATGTTGCATGGTTAATGGATCAGGGAATAGACTTTGCAGGGGCTACCTACTGGTGACGGACTTGCTGAGTGTCAGGTAACTTGTTATGACAGTTCAACAAATGGAGACGTGGTCTGGATGGGAATGGGGAGTGATGCAATAAGAGGAAATAGATGAAGTGATAGTGGGAAAAGGTCGACAATGGTGGTGAGCGACTATATAATGATGGGCACCTTATTCAGTAGTGGACTTGACTCTAGTAATAACGAAATGATGGAAGCGGTGATGACTCCTCCGCTGGAGACTATCGTGATAGAGTGGATAACTAAATCAACTTCCATGTTTGTCTCTATGCCCAATAGTATCCCAGAGGGTATGGTGTCTGAGAGGGTGGCAGATGTGGATGCAGTGTATGAGGATGGGTTGTGTGAGCTAGGCGACGCAACTGAAGTGGAAGGTGGAATCACTTCAATGATGGGTGAGGCAGTGTTGGATTGGGGATCTTCAAGAGTGAGGTCGACAATGTGATTGGAAGGGGTTGGTTTCTGCTTCTTGGACCCAACTGGAGGTTTGGTAAGTTTTTCTTTACAGGGTTTTGGGATGGTGGGTTTGGATCGTGAATGGGGCCCTACAACCAACATTACAGCAACAAGAGAGGAAGTAACTGTAACCACCCTCCTCCCACATATACCCAAGTAACTGACCAACCAAGCTAAACATGCGATGAGAAGCTATTATGATAAGATTAAACCTCCTTGGTGAACTTAAGGAAATGGAATCGATGAAAACACATCAACCGTACCTTCCACATCAGAAACAACACTCCAAGGGGGCAATCCATTCACTCAGGAATCCTTCCCTAGGTCCCACTGAGGTTTTATACCTCTTGACCTCTTGATGCTCTCATGCTATGGACATGCCAACGTCCAAGGACCTCTAGACGCTCCCACAAGCCTGCATGCTTGCATCCAAGGACTTTTCCCAGTAGACATGTGCCAGCGTCCACAGAATTTAAGGCACTTTTCTAGCCCATAATTCTGCCCACTTCCAGAATCCATAAAACACATGATGATAAGGCTAATAAACCAAAAATCAACTTCAGGACTAGGCCTGGCCATCCCCAACTGAGACTGGCATTCCTTCAAACACCTTGCATCAATGCAATCTATAGGTCTAGGATACAAGACAAAACATGAATGATTGAAAACTCTTATGATACATGACAAGAAGGATCACCACCTTCTCCCTTGAACTTTTATAACATCAATTAGGCCTTGCATCCATCATTTTAACCATTACAAAAAAATACATGAAATAACCATGACATGAACCAATCAATTAACCATGCTTATAACCATGGAATAAACAGTGAGATAACAACCATTAAATCCACATATAAACAAGTACAAAAGAAAGAGAACTTAGCTTTTATTAACCATACGTAAATCTGACCAAGTTCGGGACTTCCACGTACCACTTGACCGTAGACATGGCTGAACCAAATCTTTCTTCAACCAGTCACCCCTGTGCCATATTCCAAGCATGAATGTGTGATCTCATGGATAAACCAATCCAAGAACAAGCAAGGGAATCAAGAGGTTAAACCACCTTCACCCTCACCAAATCGTGATCACACCAAAATTGATGCTTTGATCACAAAATTGAACCGAACTTGGAATTCCATCCAGAATCCATCACTATCCTTGAGGAATTTTTTG
Source organism: Pinus taeda (assembly GCA_000404065.3). Classification (NCBI taxonomy): domain Eukaryota; kingdom Viridiplantae; phylum Streptophyta; class Pinopsida; order Pinales; family Pinaceae; genus Pinus; species Pinus taeda. Next base: position 62,544 of record APFE031567446.1, on the reverse strand, counting down.
TCTCCTTGTCTCTTAGGTTTCACCGCAATCCAATCCTAGACCACTAGGCCCTAAACCGAGACACTAACCTCTCATGATTTACTGCAATGCACACTGGATCACTAGGCCCTAAACTGACACTCCTCCCGTAAGCTTTATCATCTATCCAGCCAAAATTGGTCAAGGCATTCCTAGGCCTTTGGGAATGAACCGTGAGACCACCTCTACCCCGGATTTCGAACTCCATCTAGCAATTCGAAAGCTCAAAAGCAAGATAAACATCCCAACACACCATGTAATCCAGAAAAGGAAAGACTAGGCTGAAAACCATTGTCATAACCCAACAAAACCATGCCACCGACAGCAAGAGAACCATACACCAACATGCAAAGCCATGCATGTCAAATCTAGCAAGGAAATCACACATGCAATATGTTACCTGCAAGTATTCCTGTTGAAGTTGCTTGATCCTTCTCTTCCTTCCTTGATCCTTGCTTTCTTTCCTTCCCCTTTGCTTGCTTTTCCTTCCTTGCTCCAAATCTAGAGTGCTCCAAGAAAACTCTAAGTGTTCCAGAGTGTGTGAGAGAGAGAGAGAGAGAATAATGAGATAGCTCCAAATTTTAACTGACCAAGCTTACACTGACTAAGCCTACCAATTGATCCTCATAAGCCTTTTTATCAATGAGGCCTCTATTTTCTTCAATTTCCATTATTTTCCTTCATTTTCCTCCTCACATGCAACCTTTGACCTTTCACCTCTTTCTCCTATTTTCCTTTATTTTCATAAATAAGTGTGCCAAAAATGTCTTTTTTTCCTGTTTATGCCTTTTTTCTTCATTAATGACTTTGCTAATTTCCTTTAGCCATAAACACATCCAGTGATGCCCACTAGGATATATTTTCCCAAGATTTATCTTGGAAGATGTGTCCCTTACCCGTGGTCTTATTTTTATTTTATCAACTTTTATTACATGGAATTTTCACCAGGGCTGTTATAGAACCCTCCCCCTGGGGGAACACCATTCTTCGTGTTAAACCACACCAAGACCTCAGCAAAACTACTGAAAATAAAACATACTACTCATGGAGATTTATAACTTAGCTCGTTGCAGTATTTACAATGAAAGACCAGCTCAAAAGCAAAACATCATAGAAGATAACAACCATACCATTTATAGGAGCTTTATAACATAGCTCATTATGGTATTTACAATCATAACCACATATACACACATACACATTTGTTCCTCCAATAAATAAAAGGATACAATGCCAGTATCAATCAACAAGGGAATCCAAAGGCTTACACCTCCACCCTCCAAAATAGTACCAGGATTCACCTCCTTCCCAAGAAGTCCAGAATCCACTACCATAGTCAAAGTTGCATATAACGTCCAGCACTATAATCTTGTGCCACTTTTTCTCTCAGTGAATAGTTACTAGCTCATTGTTCTAAGGCACCCCCCCAATGTGCATTTGATTCCATCTGGTAATGATAATGACCAAAATAAATATATCCCCAGCCTTCCCTTCTCCGCTAGACATTCCCTCAGGCAATATGGTCACCCCTTCCATGCAGTCACTCACCTTCCAAGTTCCCCAGCATCCCCTATCCCGAGTCATCCATCCCTTGGCAAGGCTTCCTCGCATCGAAAAGTCAAACAACCAAGGCATATACTTGCCTCAAACCATCATATCGGTCATAGCATGCTCATGGAAATCAGTGGACACTATTTGGTACCAGTGTCCCACAATGGCCCTGTTCCTGAAGTACTTTACCATCATACTACTGCATTTTCCAATTCCTTCGTTGTTACTCATTATTGTAGTCAATTCCAACCACCCAACTGGGCATTTCCATGCTTCCTATACCAAGCACATAACTTCCATTAGATTAAAATAAAATCATACCTCATTGGTAGCTTGTCAATAAGGTACACTTGCAATATTGTTTACTTCCTGTCACAAGAAGTCAAACTAGCATCTTTGACAAAATCATCATGTATAAATATATCACATCAGGTTAGCTCAAAACAAAACCATCATAAATCAAAATCATGAATCACATGTAACCATCATAAACCATAATCATAGGTCACGTGTAATCATCATAGACTAGAATCATAAATCGCATGCATAATAAAACTGAAATAAAATATTGATACTTATCCTTTAATCAATCCTTAGCTTCTACCTTTGTCGTTATTTCTTATGCACTCCAGATCGGTTTCCACACCTGAAAACACCCAATGCCTTCTCCTCAACCATGTGCACATACACATAGTGTGCATCACACACATACAACCACACACAACATACAACAACATGCAATACATGCATCTACACTTGACATACCACTCATACACCTACACCCAGTGTACAACACAACACAATACATACTCCTACATCTAGTGTACACCACAACACAATGCATACACCTATTCTTGATTTACAACACAATACATATACATACACAGAGTACAACACAACGAATACACCCGCCACGATACCATGACTACACAATGCACATACATATTGTTGCATGCTCACAACACAACACGTATGACATGCATGCAATACCACATGTACACCAGTACCATAAGTACAACATGTACACAGTACCACCTGTACACAGCACCACCTGCACGACATGTGCACAACATCACATGTATAGGGCACCACCTGCACAACGTGTACACATTGCCACATGTACATTGTACCAATTGTACAACGTGTGTGACAATACCACATGTACACAGTACCACATGCACGACGTGTACTCGACACCACATGTACACAGTACCATACGTATGACATATACAGAGCACCGCCTACACACAGCACTATATGTACAACATGTACACAGCACCACATGCTCACAGCACCACTTGTACAATCATGCACACAACACCATATGTACATAGCGCCACATGTACAACATGCAGGAAACACCACATGTACATAGCACTACATATCCAACATGTAGATAGCATCATATATACACAACACTGCATATCCAACGTCTGCACAGCACCATATGCACACAACATCATATATCCAACATGTATATAGCACCAGCTATGCCCAACACTATGTGTGCAATATTCACAAAACACTATCTGTACCACCCTATACATAACATTGCATAACAACATGTACACACACTATATATACAGAACACCGCATGCACACAATATCACAGATGCAACATGTACAACATATACAATATATGCATAACAGTAGTACCACACATCCAAAACCAAATTGTCTCTGGATTTTAGACCTCTGTGGCTAGTTTCTTCTGACTTAGTTACTGGAGAATCCACAGTAAGAAAAATGGTTCTTACTGTGGATTCTTCGGTAACTAAGTCAGAACAAATTGTCTCTACCAAGAAACCTCTTGTTCTTGTTTCCCATAGGCAGTCCTTGGCTGCAAAAACTACGCCAAGAAACCAACTCAACCAACCTTTAGGTTCAAGCTAGCCCTTGAACCAGAGGGGACTCCCTCAATTGTTACGAGGCTTTGTTTAACGTTGTTCACCTGTCACTGAACAATAGCCTTTGAAGCACAATGGCCAGATTTATGGTTTTAATTAGGGATGGTTGGCGATCAATGATAATCCCTAATCATGATTAAAGGCCTCTCTCATAGGGTCCCTTCTGAAATTGTCAACTTCCAGCCTGACAGAATGACTTAACTTTTTCAAGAATTATGGTAGAAGAATGTAAGGGGATTCCTAATAATTGAGGAATCAGACTGACTACTTAACAACTAGGGAAATTTAGATGCATGTAGAAGATTTCTATAGCCCAACAAAAACATATTCAATGGTAACAGAAGGCCAAAGTGAAACCAATTCCAAGAGGAGCTATTTCAAACAGATAGTCTAATAAGCTAATCTAATTTAATGGCTAGCAAAAAACATAAAGCAAAAACTATTCAAAGAGGAGTAATCTTGGACAAACAGTCCAATAAGCTGATCTCTTTCTAAAGGTTATGATTTTGCAGGGAATTTTAGAGAGATTAAGACTTAATCTACCTTACCCAAACCTTCATACAATTGTTTTGAACATATATAGAAACAAGTTATGAAAGCACTAGAAAGACATATGAGAAACACAAACTTCTGTCATAACTGGAGATGGAAGACTTTCATTAGAATTCTACAAGAGAAACTATTACATAGTTTAGCAGCCTTGGCATCAAAATCCAATCCATGTTTATTACAAATGATGAAATATATAGAACAATATCTACCTAAGTAGTTACAATGCTTTTAGGAATAAATCCTAAATAATGAATCTCAAAATAGCTACAATAAATTTGAAGCTAACAGATTTCTAATCTTATGCCTCAAATTTGTCTTTAAATCTGCTTTTAAATCAGAAAATAACTTTTTTATGATGATCCTCTAACTCGGAAGTTGAAATAATTTGCCTAATGATTTATCTCCTAGAAATATTAGACCTTTGGTGCTAGGTGTCCTTTGACTAATGATTCATCCCTTTGAATATGGGATTTGGCAACTTCTTGTTGATATTCCTCCTTGAAATCTGGATCTGTTCCACTGTTACTGATCCTCTGCCTTTAAATATGAAACGGGTGATATTCCTTTCCTGAAAATCTAAAATTGTTATGTAGTCATCTATTGAAACTTTGTTAAATTTTCAACAAACATAGTGAACGTTACTTCCTGTGTTTTATAGCTGCATTGAAAGATTTGGTTATTGATTAATAAATCCAAAACTTCTAACCTATCCTTGATCTTTCACAATAGGAACATTCAAGACCTAAGTTCTATGAAAAACTTGGACATGACATGGGCTTAAGATAGTAGTAGTTGTTAGACTTAAATATTTATTCATAGACACATTTTGCATTTGCCAACCTTGCCTACTACTCTATCTTAAACTCTAATCTAGATCACTTGATGTGCTAAAATTTATTTCAGAACCACTTAGAGTGGAGAACCAACTATATCAAGTATTCCACCCATCATTTCAATTCTTGAAATGTTCATTCCACCTTCCAAAAATTGAATTCCATGCTCACGGCCTAGTGTTGTCAATCTCAACCATGCCTAGATATCTATGGATAGCATCCTCCATACACTAGATGACATTACAAGAATGCTTGGTTATGTTTATTTTGATTGCCAAAACAGGGGATTGCACTATATATTTCAGAATATAATCTCATCCAACAATCCCTAAACTAGTGCACTTCATTTTTTATGCTAACATGTTATAGGAGAGATTTAAAATATCAAATATGAAAGCCTCTTAGAAAGGAACACCTCCACTTCTTGTCTAATTATAACTTTTGTTGCATTCTTGCCATCACGAAATCTAGATATATACCCTTGAGAGAACCAATGAAATTTCCCAAATCACTCAGAATTTGCTAGTAATTCCCTCGTGAAACCCAATTGGGATCATTCTGCAAGAAACCCACATTCCATATTTTTTATATTTGACTTAAATTGCCCAGAAATGGAACCCAGAATTCACTGTCTCAAGAGCACTGCGAAATTTTAATGAGACATAGTAAAATTTCCTTTTTGTTCATCAGTGAGACTCTTTAATCATCGAAACCATTTTTCTTTGCCTTGCGTTGATGGCTTGATACTATATTCCTTTCATCATGATGGAAAATAAGATCCTGCATTGGGTACTTTGTCGGTTTTGATGAATTATACGATTTTGGGTCAGAAACGTATCTTAAAGCCTTATGTTCTGAGTTTGAAACTATTTCAGGTAGTGGAACCTCAAGTGGTGATGGATGCTTATTATTATTAGCCATCTAAGTTCGGGCATAGTCCAAATAATAAACCACAAGGAGAGAAGATGCATTAGCTACACGATCAGAGTCCAGGTTTCCAACAAACAAAATGGTTGATCTTCAAAACTCAGCCTCCCTTCCTGAACATGTTTGAGCAAACAGGCCATATGCCAACGTAGTGACTAAAACCATAAGTGGATTTCTGGGGGTGGCGGGGGGGTTCCTTGCTGGTAAGTGGTTTTCAGATGGGGGGGTGTGAACTGCCTCAATTTCTACCACGTGGACAAAATTTGTTTTGAAAAAAAAAACTAATTTTGGAGCCCCTAGCTGCTAAAGTTTGAATGATCCTAGGGGGTCCGAAATAGAATGGAGACCATTGATTTGTTTTTTAAAATCTCCACCATTTGAAACTACCCAAAAGTTACCCTATTCACTGACTTTGACTTTCCCAAGATATTTGAACCTTGATACGCTAATTTAAATCTGCCTCCACAAATTGCATTTTTGAGATCTCTCCATAATGCTCAAATGCTTCTTTATCTTTGGGAAGTAAATGTGCATATATGTTATCAAGGTCAATGACTCTGAGATTTGGGCTTCTTATGAATTTTTCGTTTGACTTAGGCTCAAATCTTAAAAAAAATTATAATATACTTTAATTTAAACTAAATATTTCCATAAAAATATATAATTACATTTTGTAAAAATAATATACTTTAAATTAAAATCAATATATATATAAAAAATAAATAAACCATTCAAAATCATAATAATTATATCTTTTAGCATTAAACCCAAAAGGAAAGTGGCAATTTCTCACTGAAATCTTTTAAATTTTTAGTGTGCTAAAATATGTAACAACATTGGCTCCAATGGGGATTTCTTCCCCCTGCAAGATGCAGAGAACTAGTAGACTAGCTGCCTTATATGTTGGGCATGGAGCCACACCATAAAATCATCGATCATTGATTTGCCATCATGTAATGTATAACCAATCCCCATCATCCAGGTACTGCATATTTAACTTGCAACTGTGAATGGAAACTTATATTTCCTGCACTAATCCAGAGACTTATTCATTCTGAAAATTTGAAAATTTAAAACTACTGAAGTGAAACACTTGACACTGTAAGTGGAAATAAGCACAAGAGTGCCTAATTCATGGGCTATGGAGTCAATTAGTTAATCCCTTGGAAGTCATTGCACCCAACCAAACCAAACCTAATATTGCAACCTTGAAATATAACTAAAACAATTGTAGATCTACTGCACCTTGAATCTGAAAGTAGCTAATCAATCCCACACCTCTATCTAACTGAAATGGAAAATTTTACAATGTTAAATGTAATCTGCTTTCCAATGTAACCAAGTGCAAAGTGGATTTATTGACAAACCACATTAACAGTAGCTAAAAATCTAAAGAATATATACAATATGAACATGAAATCCCATGGAAAACGTATACTCACAGGTGTACTTTAAAAGTTGCATCCTTTGTAGACACTTTAGATTTCTGACCATGGCTGAGAGGTAAATACATAAAATGTTGATTGCAAGTATCAATGAAGCTTTCTTAACAATAAAGGCAATTGAAATTTTGAATCAGTTAGATCGGTTACCCAGTGGAATCGTCATATGACAAAGTGGAGTCGCCAGGTGAAAACAATGCAACCAATAATAAATGCCTACTCCTTGTTCACCAACAAGGAATAGATCTAATCTTCCATTGTTCCCCATAGAAAGATAAAGATATATGCGTTACTTTTCTATCCAGCAATGGTGCCAGATGTTGTTCCTGTTTCTCGCAGGCAGTCCTTGGCTGCAAAAACTACGCCAGGAAACCAACTCAACCAACCTTTAGGTTCAAGCTGGCCCATGAACCAGAGGGGGTTCCTTCAGTTGTTACGAGGCTTTGTTTAACGTGTTTCACCTGTCACAAAACAACAACCTTTGAATCACAATGGCCATATTTATGGTTTTAATTAGGGATGGTTGGTGATCAATGATAATACCTAATCATGATTAAAGGCCTCTCTCACAATGCCCCTTTTGGAAGTGTCAGCTTCCAACCTGACATAATGACTTAGCTTTTTCAAGAATTATGGTAGAAGAATGTAAGGGGATTCCTAATAATTGAGCAGTCGGACTGACTACTTAACAACTAGGGAAATTTAGATGTGTGTAGAATATTTATACAGCCCAACAAAAACATATTCAAAGGTATTAGAAGGCCAAAGTGAAACTGATTCCAGGAGGAGCTATTTCAGACAGATAGTCTAATAAGCTAACCTCTTTTGATGGCTATCAAAAAATATAAAGCAAAAACCAATCAAATAGGAGTTATCTTGGACAAACAGTCCAATAAGTTGATCTCTTTCTAAAGGTTATGATTTTGCAAGGAATTTCAAAGAGATTAAGACTTAATCTACCTTACCCAGACCTTCCTACAATTGCTTTTAACATATGTAGAAAAAAGTTATGAAAACGCTAGAAAGACATACAAGAAACACAAAATTTTGTCATAACTCGAGCTAGAAGGCTTTCATTAGAATTCTACAAGAGAATCTTTTACATAGTTTAGGAGCCTTGGCATCAAAATCTAGCCCATGTTTATTACAAATGATGAAATATATAGAACAATATCTACCTAAGCAATTACAATGCTTTTAGGAATAAATCCTAAATAATGAATCTCAAAATAGCTACAATAAATATGAAGCTAATAGATTTCTGATCTTATGCCTCAAATTTGTCTTTAAATATGCTTTTAAATCAAAAAATAACTTTTATTATGTTGATCCTCCGACTCGGAAGTTGTAATAATATGCCTACTAATTTATCTCCTCCCTTTGAATCTTGGATTTGACAACTGCTTGGTGATATTCCTCCTTGAAATCTGGATCTATTCCAATGCTACTGATCCCCTGCCTTTAAATATGAAACAGATGATATTTCCTTTCTTGAAAATCTGAAATTGTTATGTAGCCATCTCCTGAAATTCTGTTAACTTTTCAACAAACATAGTGAAATCTACTTCCTGTGTTTTCCAAGTTCTTTGAAATATCTGGTTATTTCCTAATAAATCCAAAACTTCTAACCTATCCTCGATCTTTCACAATAGAACATTCAAGACCTAGTTTCTATGAGAAGCTTGGACATGACATGGGCTTAAGATAGTAGTAGTTGTTTGACTTGAATCTTTATTCATAGACACATTTTGCATTTTCCAACCTTGCCTACTACTCTGGCTTAAACTCTGATCGAGATCACTTGATGTGCTAAAATTTATTTCAAAACCACTTAGAGTGGAGAATTGTTATGAAACCAGCTCACAAAAAGATATAAAAGAAATATAAACACCTTAGAATTCAGCCTCTTCGAGGGGGAAACCTCCTTTACATTACATAAATGAACAATTCTTGGATGATACAAATGACAAGACCTCCTTTCTATATATAGGAGTCTAAGGGGTCATAATATAATCAGAGCTGACATAACAATAATAATGTAAGGGCACATTAATAACAATTGTGGGCTTCTATGGGGCACAATAAATATCATATGGGGACTACATGGGCACAAGAATATAATAAGGGAGTTGTACTAATAACAATAAGGGATTACACTAGTAGTGTAGGGACCTAACATGCCCCTCTCCTTCAAAAAGTGTTGTCCTCAACGCTTTAGTAGTTCTTGATGTTTCTGTATAAAAAAAATTTCCTCCCATGTGGAATCTTTAGTGGATAAGTTCTTCCACTTGATGAGATACTCTGAAATTGATCGATTTTGTAGCTGTCAGGTTCTTGTTTCTGTGACTGCTCCAAGTTCCAATATGATTTTTCCTTCCTCATCATGTTCTAGCAATATTGTTTGAATTGGGATTTTCTACAACTTTTGAATGAGTGGCCACACTTCTTCGTCCTTCTTCCATTCATCTCTTGCTTCATTTATCCAATCTGGTTGGATAATAGAAATTTCACAAAATAATGCTTCCACACCCTCATCCTTTCTTGAAAGTGCATCTACAACAACATTTTGCTTCCCTTTTTTGTAGAGGATTTCAAATTCATAACCCAACATATTTGTGACCCATTTGTTTTCTTCTTCTAAATATAATATTTGTTCTAAAAAGTATTTAAGACTATCATGATCCCTTTTTACCTTGAAGTGTCTTCCCATTAGGTAAGGTCGCCATTTCTTAAGTGCATGTAGTATTTCCAACACTTCCTTCTCATAAATAGCTTTCTTGAGATGTAGCTGTAAAAATACCCAATCGCCTCCATCAAAAATTATTTCACTACGATGTTGATCTGCCTGTTTCTTCATTTGATTCTGCACCAAAGTGGCATTATCCTTTAAAAGTTGGAGAACTTGTTGTTGATTCTTGATGTGATCTTTCACTGCTTGAATCTTTTTCTTCTTGATATGTCCTTCTATCTTGAGAGTTTGAGGAGTGGTAATTTCTTCTAATGCATTACAAGATATGGTCAGATTCATTTCTTGATGCTCAATATGATCTTTCACTTCTTGAACATTTTTCTTCTTGATATGTCCTTCTATGTTCATGATTGTCCTGCCATCATCCATTTGCACCAATGGACCCAACCAATAAAGCTACATGGGAGATGGCGGAACAGAGGGAGGCTATGTATGCTTCCTTATTTGTCGGTTGAGGCAAAGCAACCTTGATATGGTGGTTTGGTGATTGCTTATGGTGGTTTGATGATTGCTTATAGTGGTTTGGTAGTTGCTTTATGGTGGTTTAGTATTTGCTTATGATGACTTGATATATGCTTCATGGTGGTTTAATATTTGCTTTATGTTTGTTTAGTATATGCCTTATCATGATCGATATATGATTTATGAGGGTTGATATATGCTATATGATGTTTTGATACATGCTTTATGATGTTTTGATATATACTATATGATGTTAGTATATGTTTGATATATGTTTGGTATATGATTTGGCATATGTTTCAGTATATATAATTTTGATGATGTTGCTATATGTACACCTGTGTATGGACATAAATACCATAACAAGTTGTGTTATAAAGTTCCACTATGCAATATGGGTGCCATGTTATTACGGTTATGTTAATATGCTATCATGTGGTTATGTTATTATGATGTTATGATGTCATGTGGATTGGCACTCAACAGGATGATCATTGTAAATATTGTAATGAGTTGTGATATCAAGCTCCACTATGTGGTGTATTGGCATGTTGTCATGATGTTCTTTTCTCTTGAGAAGATATTTCATCGTAAATATTGCATCAAGTTGTGTTATAAAGCTCCATGAGTAGTATGTTTTCTTTCAACAGGTTTCTGAGGTATATGTGTGATTGAACACCAAGGACGTGTTGGAAATAATACTGAGAGGGGGGGGTGAGTCAGTATTATCAAATTCTTCTCAATATACCTTCCAGATTTATACTTTAATTTATTCTTCAGATATTGATCATTAATTTGTATGTCAGTGCCATATAATAATAAACAAGAACAAGAAAAATAGATAGGCACACCAAAAAAACACCAGATATAAGGTGGAAACCCAATGTGGGTGAAAACCACCTGCTGCAATATGTCTCTATCTCCTTTCAATTAGAAACTTCTTTTACAAGGATTTTGTACTGGTGCAGTCCTTTACCAGTACGCAGGCTGCAACCTGTAGAGAGCTACAACTCTCTCTCGTTTTCCAGTCTCTCCTGGAAGGGAGAAACAACCCCCTTAGCTCTTTTACTTCTTTAAGGACCACGTTTCATTAATTTTCAGACTGGATCCAAGAAGATTAAATAATCATCAAGAACATTCAAATCACCCAATCTCCTTATACAATTAACCAATGAATCACCCAACTCTTCAGAATGTTGTAAACAGAAAAGTAATACCAGAAATCTAAACCCAGAACTCTGCAGCAATAGATAAAAGACAGCCAACAAATGTTTCAAGATAAGTCTGCAACTTAACCAAGAGGGGCCTGCGAATATCCGCACTGGTCGGTCTTCTACTCTGCATATCTCTGCATCACTCGTTCATCTGTCCTACGTACTTCTGTTTAGATCCGCACCTGCACTGTCTGCCTAACAGCGTACCTCCGCACTGTGCCTTCTTCTGTGCTGCGTACCTCGCACTGCTCCTTCTGCTTCGCTACATACCCTCGCACTATGCTTTCTCCTGCTCTACGTACCTTGCACTACGCCTTATATTGCGCTGCGTACCCCCGCACTGCGCTTTCTCCTGCGCTGCGTACCCCCGCACTTATGTCGTGGATTGCCTGCGAACTTCTGATTAGGGCCAAATTAACAGCCCTCCAATGTGCCACAGTCAGTCAGATCCACAGATCTGTTCATGCGCCTGAGAGATCACAACTTATCAATAGATTCGCCTTAAGTTTTCTCCTTGATTTAGATCTAGATTTTAAAACTAATCACCCAAAATTTCGGATCTTAAGATATTCAAATTTCACAAGTACCTAGCCAAGTGATCTCCTTTCCTTTTTATAGGAAAGCCTTTACTCAAACCATGGTCCAAAACCATAGGTATTCAATACTAGGAACCCAATACCTTGGATCAATACTTTTAGATGCAAAACCACGGATCAAAACCATAGGATCAAATATGTCGAGCTAAATACCATGGACCATTCGATTCCCATGTGCACGCGCTTTTCTACATTGGAGTGAGTGAAACTGGGGTCCGCACCTTCTGAACGGAGCACATGCGTGTATGTCCACACTTCTTGGTCGACGTACCTGCGGGTTCGCAGCTTCTCATAGGATCACCTGCGGGTATCTCATTTTCCATGATTTTGAGTGCCTGAACTGAGGTCTGCCACTTGAGTGAGTTGCCATCAAGTACAAAACCTGTACCATAGAGCCAAACCAGAATCATAATGCCAACAGGATGGTGTCCCCCAAAGGGGAGGGTTTTGTAACAACCTTGGTGAAAATCCCATGTAATAAAGTTAAAAACAATAACCATGGATGAATGGGACACTTATTCCAAGCTGAATGTTGAGCAAGGCATCCTAGGGGGTGTTCATTTGGTTGTTTATGGCTAAGAAAATTGGAAAAGGCAATGGCAGGAATTAAAGAGGAAAAAATGTATTTTGGCACATTTATTTATGAAAATAATGGAAATTAGGAGAAAAAGGAGGTGAAAGGTCACAAGTTGCATGTGAGGAGGAAAATGAAGGAAAATAATAGAAAATGAAGCAAAATAGAGGCCTCATTCATAAAAAGGCTTCTGAGGATCAGTTGGTAACCTTTTGTCAGTTTAGATTTGGAGATCTCTCATTATTCTCTCTCTCTCTCTCTCGTACTCTTGGACACTTCGAGTTTTTCCTAGAGCACTTTGGCATTGGAGAACGAAAGGAAAAGAAGGAAAGTGGAAGCAAAGATCAAGTAGGGAAAGGCATCATCAAGCAACTACAGCAAGATTCATTGCAGTTATCAACTTGCATGTGTATTTTACTTGCCAGATTTAGCATGCATGGGATTGCATGTGTTTCTTTTCTACCATGGGATGGGTTTTTCCAGGTGTGACAGTATTTTCAGTCTAACCTTGCCATTTCCTGATAGCTTTGATGAGATGGGTTCTCTCATGCGGTTTATGTGGGATGGCCGGATTGGATTTGAGTTGAGTGGGGTGGATCTCCAAATTGACAAACACATGGTGGTAGTGGTCCCCAAACCAGACTGAGGATGCACCAAGCCACTAGCCTAGTAACCCCTGAACCAGACTGTGGATTGCGGTAAAGACAGATTGTGTGCATCGGTGGGCTTAGGAATACTTGTCGGTGAATGGTGAGATATATGGTAAAGCCAAGAGGTGGATTTTCTCTCCATTGGGCCTAGTGATTCTGGGATGGAATGCACATTAATCCTGGAGAGTATGTCTCGATGTAGGGCCTATTGATCCCTAGATCGGACTGTGGATGCACAGTGAAGCTTGAGAGACTAGAAGACACTCAAATTCCTCACGGTGTAGCCGGAGAAATTTGGTGGCTTCCACATTGATTAGTGTTTTTATTGTGTCCGATGAGTCTGACATTCATGCTTAGAATATGGCACAGGGTGATTGGCTAAAGAGAGATTTGGCTCAGCCAATCTATGGCCGGGTGGAACGTGGTGGTCCCATCACCTGTTAGTTCATTGCATTGGTTAATGAGAAATTAATTCCATTGATTTTCATGTGTAAATGTACTAGTTTAGACATGGATTTTGATGCCTGATATGTTTATTGTAATTTTGTTCCTATTATGCTGGTTATATGTTCATTTTATGGCAATAATTATGTTTGCCTCTCAGCATGTTTTTACTTGTATTTGAATGGATATTGTATCTATGACCTAATAAGTGATAAGGCATCAAATGACATGAGGAAATAATGGTTCATGGAAATTCTCAGATAAGTAAGAGATCCCTACACTTAACCCTATGGTTTACACCTGTAGGTTACATGTTGTTGATATGTTTAATGAAATGCATGCAATGGCCTAGTTAAGGCCTTGATAAAATATTTACTCTTGCATCACTGTTTCCCTATACTTAATTATGAGCTCTCATTCCATTTTGGGAAGTCGCCTAGGCTCTAGGCCTAAAAAAGTGGCTCAAATCTCAGAGTCACTGGCACAAGACTGGCAATTTTGGACCACATTCGTTGGCAGACAAGCCCATGAGAGAGACTTTAGGTCTTTGGTCACTCCCTTGCCCATAGCATGAGAGAGAATGAGCCTTAAATTGTCCAGAACAGTAGTGGGACCCAGGGATAGGTTGTCTGAGTGGCTGACTTGTCTCTTGAAGGTTTTGTTGATGGTGTTGGATGGCTTCAAGTGATGTTCTGTTGATTACACTTCCTTAAGGTTACCTAGGAGATCGAATCTGATCATAGTATCCTCTCATATCATGATTACCCCAGTTGGCATGGTTACTTGGGTGGATGTGGGAGGAGGGTGTTACAGAAAACTTCATAACTATGTCCTTTTCATTCATTATGTGGCATTTGGTAGCATTATAGGGCCTTCTTGTATCAACTCGTGACAATGAAGAAAAACAAATGGGAAGGACTTGGGAATAATGGGTGGAAGCTTGTGAATGGTTGGGTAATGAATGAACATGGTGTGGAGAGACTTCCTAGTCTTTTTTAGGGTGAATCTACCTATACATGCAAGTCAGCTTGTCTATCTTGCTTGTTGATTTTATTTTGTACTTGCACATTCATTAGAGTGAGTAAAACATTCATCTTTCTTTTTCTTTTTTGTCTCTTCTTTTATTTTTTATTTTTTAGGCTCGCTAGTTGCCTCATGATGGTTTTCAACTTTAGTAGGTCTACCCTAGGTTCCTCAAGGGATTTTTTCACCTACGGATCTTTTATTGCTTTTGTTTTTTTAATTTTCTCATGCTCATAGGCTACCTTAGGGAGGTTTTAATCAAATGATCCTGCCTCAAGTGCCTTAGGGGACATTTTCATCAAATGATTCTTCCTCAAATGCCTTATGGGAGGCTTTCACTTCACATTTTCTTTTTTTCTATTTTTTTTATCCTTTTCCTTTGTTAAGCATAGGTGGAATGAATTGTAAGCTATGATGCTCTTAATCACACTCATCTATCTACTTATTCAATAAGTAAAATCAGTTTTTAAGAGGGGCTTCCTATAGAATTTTAACCTATAACCATTCACTAGAAGTGGAATCGACTCTTCATCAACTGTCCTAATCTGAACTGAGCCATTATCATGATGATTTTTTACTAAACAAGGTCCCAGATATCTGGTCATGAGTTTCCCTTTAAATTATTTGAACACAGAATCTTACAAGAGGGCCCAATCACCCTCTTGCAAGGTTTTTCCTTAATATGTTTATCATGCCATAATTTCCTTTGCAGTTGAACCAGTTCAATGTGCATTAGAGTTTTCATTCTGAGCTCATCAAGTGTATTTAGTTAATGGAGTCTCTCTTCTTGTGCCTTGGTGAGATCCATATCAAGTTTTGTTTCCTTTCTCAACGTACTATAAACTCAATAGATAGTAGGGCCTTCTTTCCATATACCAACTCAAATAGGCTGAACCTAGTAGTAGTCTTCCAAGTGGTGTTGTAGGCCTCGCATCAACAATCCTTTTTGCCCAATATTTTATGTTGCTACTAACTACCTTAGTTAGAATGATTTCCAGTGCTCTATTAGTCGCTTCCACTTGCCCATTTGCTTGAGGGTGATGTAGGGTATATTTCCTATATCTTATATGATGTTGCCTCATGATTCCCTCTATCAAATTGGAAGTGAAATAATAACCTTGTTTTGTCATTAGTTATCTTGGGAAACCAAATTTGTAGAAGATGGTTTCCCTTAGGAATTAAACTATATTTTACTATGTTGTTTCCTTTACTGCTTTCACTTCATCCCACTTGGCCAAATAGTCACTGCAAAAAATTATGTACCTCTTTTGTGAAGATGGAGGATCAATAGTGCCAATGAAGTCCATGCCCCACTTCTCAAATGGCTCAAGTCACTTGAGGTTTCCACATCCTCCGATATTCATCACATTGTGTAATATATCTCTAAGAATCTCTATGGAGGGTAGGCCAATGGTATCCTTTTTGAAGGATTTCTTAAGTTGCCCTCTTGGCAGAAAAATGGCCCCCACAGGGTCCGTCATGAAAAGCTGAGAGAATTTCATAAACCTCATCTTCCCTTACACATCTTCTGAAGATATAATCAAGCCCCAACTTAAAGCGATTACCCCCAATCTAAGTATAACGAGCACTCTTTCTAATAATCTTTCTTTTCTCGTTTGAAGGTAAATGAGGGGGAAATTCGCTAGAAACTAAAAAAAAAATATGTGTTAGCAAACCATGGAGATAATAATGATATAGAAAAAAGGTGCTAATTAGGGAGTTGGTAATCAACCATCTATCCATCCTCTGCCAACAAGGTTAGCCTAGACAAAAAATCTGCAACAACATTTTCTTTCTTTTGTTTGTCGATAGTGGTTAGATCAAATTGTTATAATAGTAGTAACCATCTAGTGATTCAAGCATTTATAAGGTTTATTTGTAATATAATTAATTTTTGTATGGTAAGTATGTACAAAATATCCAGTAATTTAGTGCTTGAATTTATTCAAGGAATGTACAATAGATAAAGTTCTTTTTCAATAACCTTGTAATTAATCTTAGCTTTAGACAAGTTCTTGCTAATGAAATAAATGGAAAAAGGCAGTCTACCTTCAAGCTGACCTAGTGCTGCCCCAACTACTTTTCTTATGCATCTGTGTGGATGTGGAAGGGCAAGGCCCAATTTGGCCCTCTAAGGACTCGTGCAGTTGGCAGGTTATTTTTTATCTCTTCAAATGCCCTTTGACATAGATCTATCCAACAGAATTTTGAATCTTTTGTTAGTAAAGAAAACAAAGGTGAAGGAATCTTGTTGAAATCCTTAATTAATATTTTATAGTACCCAGCAAATCCTAAAAAACTCCTAACATATTTCTCTTTTTGAGGAAAACGAACCTTTCTAATGATGGCTATTTTAATGGGGTCAACTTGAATTCCTTCCTTTGAGAGAAAGTGCCCTAAAACAAATCCTTCATTCATAAAAAATTGGCACTTTTCAAGGCTAAAGGAGAGATTCATCTCTATACATATTTGCAAAAATTTGCATAGGTTGGATAGAGCTTATTGGAAATCATCTCCATAAGGTGTGAAATAATCCATATAAATCTCTATTGATTCATGTACAAGGTTAGAGAAAATTCTCAATACAACCTTTTGGAATGTAGCAAGGGCATAACACAAGCCGCATGGAAAAAACTTGTAGGAAAAATTTCCCCATGGGCAGGTGGAAGTGGTCTTAGCTTGGTCTTCAAGATTGATTTGAATTCATTCAGAAATGAAAAAAATAAAAATAAAAAATCCCTGCAAGAACATCCAAAACTTTGTCAAAAAAGGAAAATGAAAATGATATTTTTGTATGGCTTTATTAAGTTCTCTATAATCAATGCAGGCTCTCTATTTTCCATTTTTATTAGGGACAATTAGTAACGGGAACATCCACTCACTATCTGAAATTGGATAGATAAAACCTGCATCTAATCATTTATGTGATTCTCCTTTTACAATGTCTTTTAGTGCAGGGTTCATTCTCCTCTGAGGTTGGCAAATAGGTTTTTGGTCGTCTTCGATGTACATATGATAAGTGCATACAGAGGGTTGGGTTCCCTTCATTTCCTTGTAATCCCATGCAAATGCATCAATATTATGCCTCAAAACATTAAGCATTTTTTCTTTCATGATCAACTGAAAGAAATAGGTTGATCTTTAAAGTTTTGGAGAGGTTGATTTCTATGGTTTTCACATTTCTTTGGTTATAATGAGTAGTGATTAGGCTTTCCCATGAATTGTCTTGAGAGCAGTGAGGTTTCCGTGTAGATTCTTCTTTTAGTCCATTAATATTCATGCCAACAGGATATTTGTTTTATAGAAATTTGTTAATCAGATTATCTTCATCTAATTACCTGCAGCCAATGGTGGTTTCTAACAAACATATTGGGTAGGGTGATGTTGATAAAGGTCTTCTTCTTCCTCTTATACCCAAATAAGAAAATCATGCTCCATGAGGGGTTGAGCAGGGGGATATAACACAAGTTATTTTTTAGATTACCCATTTGCAATTGTCATATTTCTAGTCCTACAACTTATGTAGGCATTAGTAGTAGCCAACCAAGGTATTCTTAAGATAAGAGGATAGCCATTAAAAAAAAATTTGGGCTGAAGAACAAGGAAATTTTTGGGATACTCCCAAGAATTGAAAACACCCATGACATCCTCAATGATGCCTTCTGGTGCTATTATCGATCTACATCAAGTTGTAACATCGTGGTGGTTTTCCATAGGGATCCTTGGAGATTAAGCTTAAGCATAGTCTCTCTAGTAATGACATTGATTGCAACCCTTAAGTCAATGAGGGTGTTGGGGACTACAATATTGTTGATGTGCACTTCTATTATCATGCTACTAGGATCTAAATAATTTGGGATGATGACCTTTCCAAGCATAAGATCGGCCAGTAGCCCTATGACATTGATAGTAGGGGAACCTCTTTTTCTCCTTCCTAGCTTCCCAAGGCATTCCTCTTTGATGAATTTGTTGTATATGGGGACATATTTGGTAGGTTGCAAGATGGGAATCTTGACACAGAGATTTTTTAGTTCTCCCAAAATTTCAACTTCTTCTGGGGTGCGTGTTCTAGGAGGGATCAACCTTTTAGGATAGGGAGGTTTATTGGCTTGAGGAGAAGGATCTCATATTTCTTCTTCCGGATTTTTTGTTGGAGAAGGTGGGTGAGCATTAGGAAGTAACTTCCAAACCTTGAGGTTAATTCCTTGGATTTCTATAGCATAGGTTGCATAAGGTGTCACTCCACTGTAAATTTGTTGGGCCTACTTCTTATTGGTGTTCATGTTCATTTGAGCAAGAATTTACATTTTTTTGGAGGATTATATTGGGATAATTATGGATGAGTAGGAGGAGGCATTAAGGCAAGTGGTTGGGCTACCTCAGGCCTCCACCCTCAAGATGGATTACCTAATTGAGGAGGTTGGTTCTAGTACGGACGAAAGGGAGGAATGACATGTTGGGTAGGATAGGACCAGGAGATGGCATATACCAAGGTGAGTTTCCAGGTAGGTACCAAGGTAATTCTAAATTATAACTTGTATTGAAAGAGGAAGGGTAATTCGTAGCTTATTGATATGGTCTAAGGCCTTGTGGCCTCTTCTAGTTGACACAAAAAATCTACTCCATGCCTCTTTTTTCTCGTTGGTACACAACCTTCAAATATAGGAAAGATGGACATTTGTTAGTTGAGTGGTTTTCCTCACACATAGAATAGAGTTCTATGACATCTAAGGGGCACTCCTTCCTAGTATGTCTCTTAGTGAATCTAAGGCTAATATAGCTAATGCCCTTTCTGATTCCTCTTCTTTTTTGTTAATATGTGTCCATATACATATCAAAGGTGTGTAAGATCTCATTTTTTAAACCTTATAAAATACCTCCAATTTCATTCTCAGTGTTTGAATTGGAGGAGTGACTTATCAAACCCTTGATTGATCTACCTCTTTTTCTAGCAGCTCTTGAATAATTTTGGGACACTGTTTTGATGTCTTCGTAGTTGCATTGATAAATATCTCCATTATAAAACATGTTGAGGGTCTCCATTAGTTCTTCTATGACTCCCCAAAGCAAGACTAATTTCAAGGAATTGGGATCAAGAGTGAAGTTATTTTCCCTCATGTAACCTAGATGCAATCTTTTCTCAAAGTCTTCTAGGGATTCATCTAGTCCTTGAGTCATTCGGAATATTTCTTCCCTTGTGTCTCTACTTCTATAATAATCCCTATATTTGGTGTTGAAGGATTGTTTCATTTGTCCCTATGAAGTGATGTTGAATCCTTCTAAGCTCATAAACCAGTGAAGGGTTGCATCCTTGAGGGTAGAAGGAAATAGTTTGAGCTTCTACTAATATGTGGTATAATCATATGTCTTGCAAACTACAACAAACTCAAACATCAAAAGTTCCAAGGTCTTTAGTAGGTGTTGATGCCTCGAAAATACCTGCAACAACATTGGGGAAACCACCCGGTCCAGACCTTAGTACAGCTCCTTTTCCATTTGGGATAGTGGCTCCGACTGGGGGTAATGGGACCAGTTTCCCGGAAATAGATAAATGGGATGAGTGAATGCTTTGTAGATAACACTAGTGATAGGCGAAAGGCTGAAACTATTGACAGAAATATAAGTAAACAAAACTATCCCGAGAATCTATTGAGCTCTAAAGCGTAGCTTTTGATGCTCTATGTCTAAAAGACAAACATATAGATGACTGTATTTTTAAGACATAGATATTGAATCATTTAAGATTGTTGTGCTTAAATAGTTAAGTAGAGTGATTGGAGCAAAATTACTACACTTTATACATTCATATCATTATCATATACATGATTATAAAGTAAAGGCACATCATATAAACACCCAATAGTGGAATGAATAAGATTTGTTGTTATAGCGCATGCATACAATCAACGATAGCAAGAATAATTACATAACAATTCACATACACAGAATGACTTCAGACAAAGATAGAAATACCATTTGAGCTGCTTGCCACTCCCGGATATCAATTGCTATGTGTAGTTCTTCCCTTAACGCATAAACATTCCTCAATCAACGATAATAGTGCACAATTGTATAAAGATATTTCTTCATTAAAGTAAGAACGACTGGTCGAGTTTCATAAAAGAATAAGGACTTAAGCACAATAGTGCAAACTTCAGTCTGTTAAATCTATTACAAAATTTTACGACCCTTTCGAAAAACATGAAAGGGTCTATAAATACAATACTAATCTAAATATCTATAAAACAGAAATGCTACTTAAGCTGATATCAATAACTTTTGTTGCTATTTCGGCTGGTGATCTGGGGAGCTGGAGGATGATTCATTGAGTCGGCTGCTTTCCTTTAAATCTGAGCTGATTAATGGCGAGCATTGGCTCAATTTCCAGAGGTTTGTTGAGGCGCAAACTGAGTTGGGCAGCATAGGTGGCGTCTTGGATGTCGGGAATCATACACTGGATGGCATCTGTTAAACACTTGAGGGCGGCTCTTTGTTCATGAGGCTTAACTAGGAAGTGCCAATATGTTTCCATGTTTAAACTATTAACTCCGGTGATTAATCTTCCTCTGCCTTCTAACTCTGGATAACACGTTTGCTCCAATGCATTTTTTGTAATAATCTTTCCCGGTGTACACTGGGAAATCATGTTTGCTATGTAGAGAGTGTCGTTAACTAGATCAACTAAATTGCTAGAAGTTAGTCTACATCTTGAAGCTGCTCTCTCTGCCTTTAACACCTGAGTGTGCCATTCCGTGAAAAGTATATCTTTATGAACCTCAAGTATCCTGGGCAAATTGGAGGGCTTTTCCCGACTTCGAATCTTGCCATTCAAGATATGCAGTAATAGCCTCATCGGCTTGATTCAAGTCATCCCTAGCTTTCTCTACCTGTTCATTTATGGATGTAGTTAATTCGCAGAGTGACTCCGCTTGACAGATTTGTTGACACAAGAGTTTAATTTGTGATATTAGCGCATTGTTTATTAATGTTGCCTCTTTAGTGAACTCTGTTATCTGTGAATCTCCTTTTATTTTCTCTAGCTGCGATGTTATTTGAGCGATTTGCTCATCCTTGGTTTTCACCATTTGCTCATTCGCTGCTTTCAACTTTTCCAAAGCCTCCGTTAATTCGTTCTGTTTCTGGATCGTTGCCTGATCAATCCTATGTTTCTCTGCTTCCAATTGCTGAGCCAATTGATTATTTATTTGTTGTTGCACCAATAATTGCTCGTCTACCTGCACTGTCCTCTGTTATTGTGCCGCTAACTGCTCCTCCGCTTGCATTACCTTCTGCTTTATCTCGGCTAATTCTGTCTGTAAAGTGGAGATTTCTTGGTCTTTAGTTTTTAACAAAAGACTCACCTCTGATGCTTTGTCGATGGTTGCAGCTGAATAGGCTCCAGCGTATTGTGACAATTTAGTTAAATCATCGGAGGGATCCAGCTTCTCCTTCCACACTACGTTGCTTGTGACCATTTGTTCTGGGAAGATAGAAGGTTGATCAAGCCTTCATCTCTTCCTCGATCGTTTTACCACTACTCTGTGCCTTGGGCTGTAGAAGACATCCAATGGAGGAATATCTTCTACTTGTAGAATGATTTGATCGCTGGGACCTTTCGAAATTACTTCAATATCTTTAGATTTAGGTGGGCCACTGGTTCCACTCAGAACCTGAGATGAGGTATCATCCTGCATATTGCTGGTCTTAGGAGTATCGGTACTTTTTGAGTCTTTCCCTCCACTGATAATGGTGTCGAACTGCTGCCATTCTTTTAGCAATTCAGGGTCTGTGATAGTACCCACATTAGTATCGGTGGTGGTCTGTTTAGATTGAGACTCCTTCAGCAATTGTTCTTGTTTTTCCTTTTGTTGCTCCTCCAGTTCCTTTCGCCGTTTTTCCGCCTGCTCTCTGCGTTGTTTATCCGCTTGCTCTCTGCGCTGTTTATCCACTTGCTCTCTGCGCTGTTTATCCTCCTGCTCTTTTCGCTTTTTATCCGCCTGCTCTTTCTTTAACCGCTCTTCCTGTTCTTTCTTCAGCTTCTCCTCTTGGTCTTTCCTCTGTTGTTCCTCCTGCTCGCTATTATGATCTTTCGTTGTGGCAGGAGGTTCCTTTGTCTGTTGCTGACCAGGCTCGCTTGATGATGCTGCTGGGGTTAGCGTTAATAAATCTAGAGGCAGAGTTTGCAACCTTTGCTCTCTAAGTTTATTAAACTCAGTTAACCCTTCATCATTGTATCTCATCTTGGTGAGTTCTTTGGCTTGACCTATTGATTCAGCTGAAGAGAACATGTCATCGAACATATCGTCTTTATGATCAAACGTTGCTAATTTGGCATGTTCCAAAGTGGCATAGGCAGTTCGCTTTGGGTCAAATGCTCTATTCAGGATTGTAGCCAGATTTAAAGCTTGAATCTTTGTGGCCTCCTTTTCCACATGTTTGAGATCATGCAGGGTAAAGACACCACATCTGAAGGGAAAAGTAGGCCAGCCCCTTTTCTTCTCTTTTTTTAGAGTCTGTGTAGTACTCTCAGTTGTAATCTGATATGCAATTTCCCTTGCCAGTAACTTATCAGGAACATATAAGGGGAGGACATGAGGGTTGGCTTGGCTGCCGAACACTCTAATATAAGTAAAATGCTCTTCTCCAAACCAACTAGCCACTGCGGGCAAATCAAAGGAGGCTAGGTAGGAGATCCTTGAAATGGGTTTATCAAAAATTGAATAATAAACTGGAACCATGAAACCATTACAAATTTGATACAAGTGGTTTTTATAGGACGACTTCCACAACTTGCGATGATAAATATGAATGGGCGAGGGGTCCTGTGCAGTCCACCTCCAACCAAGAATAGGGAATTCGAAATTGAAACATAAGGTATCCAGGATATATGCACTATAGTAGAATGGGGGAATTTTTCTCTCAGTGACTATAGTTT
>APFE031567446.1:10199-31166 GCA_000404065.3 Pinus taeda | reverse complement strand
TTCCGTTTGGGATAGTGGCTCCGACTGGGGATAATGGGACCAGTTTCCCAGAAATAGATAAATGGGATGAGTGAATGCTTTGTAGATAACACTAGTGATAGGCGAAAGGCTGAAACTATTGACGGAAATATAAACTATCCCGGGAATCTATTGAGCTCCAAAGCGTAGCTTTTGATGCTCTATGTCTAAAAGACAAACATATAGATGACTGTATCTTTAAAACATAGATATTGAATCATTTAAGATTGCTGTGCTTAAATAGTTAAGCACATCGATTGAAGTGAAATTACTACACTTTGCACATTCATATCATCATCATATACATGATTTAAAAGTAAAGGCGCATCATATAAACACCCAATAGTGGAATGAATAAGATTTGCTGTTATAGCGCATGCATATAATCAACGATAGCAAGAATAATTACATAACAATTCACATACACAGAATGACTTCAGACAAAGATAGAAATACCATTTGAGCTGCTTGCCACTCCCAGATATCAATTGCTATGTGTAGTTCTTCCCTTAACGCATAAACATTCCTCAATCAACGACAATAGTGCACAATTGTATAAAGATATTTCTTCATTAAAGTAAGAACGACTGGTCGAGTTTCATAAAAGAATAAGGACTGAAGCACAATAGTGCAAACTTCAGTCTGTTAAGTCTATTACAAAATTTTACGACCCTTTCTAAAAACATGAAAGGGTCTATAAATACAATACTAATCTAAATATCTATAAAACAAAAATGCTACTTAAGCTGATATCAATAACTTTTGTTGCTATTTCGGCTGGTGATCTGGGGAGATGGAGGATGATTCATTGAGTCGGCTGCTTTCCTTTAAATCTGAGCTGATTAATGGCAAGCATTGGCTCAATTTCTGGAGGTTTGTTGAGGCGCGAACTGAGCTGGGAAGCATAGGTGTCGTCTTGGATGTCGGGAATCATACACTGGATGGCATCTGTTAAACACTTGAGGGCAGCTCTTTGTTCATGAGGCTTAACTAGGAAGTGCCAATATGTTTCCATGTTTAAACTATTAACTCCGGCGATTAATCTTCCTCTGCCTTCTATCTTTGGATAACACGTTTGCTCCAATGCATTTGTTGTAATAATCTTTCCCGGTGTACACTGGGAAATCATGTTTGCTATGTAGAGAGTGTCGTTAACTAGATCAACTAAATTGCTAGAAGTTAGTCTACATCTTGAAGCTGCTCTCTCTGCCTTTAACACCTGAGTGTGCCATTCCGTGAAAAGTATATCTTTATGAACCTCAAGTATCCTGGGCAAATTGGAGGGCTTTTCCCGACTTCGAATCTTGCCATTCAAGATATGCAGTAATAGCCTCATCGGCTTGATTCAAGTCATCCCTAGCTTTCTCTACCTGTTCATTTATGGATGTAGTTAATTCGCAGAGTGACTCCGCTTGACAGATTTGTTGACACAAGAGTTTAATTTGTGATATTAGCGCATTGTTTATTAATGTTGCCTCTTTAGTGAACTCTGTTATCTGTGAATCTCCTTTTATTTTCTCTAGCTGCGATGTTATTTGAGCGATTTGCTCATCCTTGGTTTTCACCATTTGCTCATTCGCTGCTTTCAACTTTTCCAAAGCCTCCGTTAATTCGTTCTGTTTCTGGATCGTTGCCTGATCAATCCTATGTTTCTCTGCTTCCAATTGCTGAGCCAATTGATTATTTATTTGTTGTTGCACCAATAATTGCTCGTCTACCTGCACTGTCCTCTGTTATTGTGCCGCTAACTGCTCCTCCGCTTGCATTACCTTCTGCTTTATCTCGGCTAATTCTGTCTGTAAAGTGGAGATTTCTTGGTCTTTAGTTTTTAACAAAAGACTCACCTCTGATGCTTTGTCGATGGTTGCAGCTGAATAGGCTCCAGCGTATTGTGACAATTTAGTTAAATCATCGGAGGGATCCAGCTTCTCCTTCCACACTACGTTGCTTGTGACCATTTGTTCTGGGAAGATAGAAGGTTGATCAAGCCTTCATCTCTTCCTCGATCGTTTTACCACTACTCTGTGCCTTGGGCTGTAGAAGACATCCAATGGAGGAATATCTTCTACTTGTAGAATGATTTGATCGCTGGGACCTTTCGGAATTACTTCAATATCTTTAGATTTAGGTGGGTCATTGGTTCCACTCAGAACCTGAGATGAGGTATCATCCTGCATATTGCTGGTCTTAGGAGTATCGGTACTTTTTGAGTCTTTCCCTCCACTGATAATGGTGTCGAACTGCTGCCATTCTTTTAGCAATTCAGGGTCTGTGATAGTACCCACATTAGTATCGGTGGTGGTCTGTTTAGATTGAGACTCCTTCAGCAATTGTTCTTGTTTTTCCTTTTGTTGCTCCTCCAGTTCCTTTCACCATTTTTCCGCCTGCTCTCTGCGTTGTTTATCCGCTTGCTCTCTACGTTGTTTATCCGCTTGCTCTCTGCGCTGTTTATCCTCTTGCTCTTTTCGCTTTTTATCCGCCTGCTCTTTCTTTAACCACTCTTCATGTTCTTTCTTCAGCTTCTCCTCTTGGTCTTTCCTCTGTTGTTCCTCCTGCTCGCTATTATGATCTTTCGTTGTGGCAGGAGGTTCCTTTGTCTGTTGCTGACCAGGCTCGCTTGATGATGCTGCTGGGGTTAGCGTTAATAAATCTAGAGGCAGAGTTTGCAACCTCTGCTCTCTAAGTTTATTAAACTCAGTTAACCCTTCATCATTGTATCTCATCTTGGCGAGTTCTTTGGCTTGACCTATTGATTCATCTGAAGAGAACATGTCATCGAACATATCTTCTTTACGATCAAACGTTGCTAATTTGGCATGTTCCAAAGCGGCATAGGCAGTTCGCTTTGGGTCAAATGCTCTATTCGAGATTGTAGCCAGATTTAAAGCTTGAATCTTTGTGGCCTCTTTTTCCGCATGTTTGAGATCATGCAGGGTAAAGACACCACATCTGAAGGGAAAAGTAGTCCAGCCCCTTTTCTTCTCTTTTTTGAGAGTCTGTGTAGTACTCTTAGTTGTAATCTGATATGCAATTTCCCTTGACAGTAATTTATCAGGAACATATAAGGGGAGGACATGAGGGTTGGCTTGGCTGCCGAACACTCTAATATAAGTAAAATGCTCTTCTCCAAACCAACTAGCCACTGCGGGCAAATCAAAGGAGGCTAGGTAGGAGATCCTTGAAATGGGTTTATCAAAAATTGAATAATAAACGGGAACCATGAAACCATTACAAATTTGATACAAGTGGTTTTTATAGGATGACTTCCACAACTTGCGATGATAAATATGAATGGGCGAGGGGTCCTGTGCAGTCCACCTCCAACCAAGAATAGGGAATTCGGAATTAAAACATAAGGTATCCAGGATATATGCACTATAGTAGAATGGGGGAATTTTTCTCTCAGTGACTATAGTTTTATTCCTAAAGTCACTAACAGCTACTGCTAGCTTATCCGAAAGGATAGTAGCCCAATCCATAATCGTGTTGTTCACTGCCGCCTCCATAAGAGGAACCATTTCAATGGTAAAAATGGCGGAGTCGTGTAAACCCCATGATATACACATCATTATACCCGCATAGCAATAAGGAGAAGCCAAAGAATCGACCGAGTACTTACCGAAGGATTCGTGCTTGTGTTTATTTGGATTTTTCCTCCAGTCCTTGATAGGTTCGGACTCAATCTCATTCTCACTTGCAAACTTCTCCAAGAAGGCGCTATTGTATATCTTCTCTGGCTTGGGCAAATGATACATTTGCCTCAGGTCTTCTGGCTTGAATGATCCAAAAATCCTTCCATCTCTTGTGCTAAAAGTTCTGTCCATGATGGGGATTTCTTCAATCGCCCATTGCACCACGTCTGTATATGGGAGAATTTGCTCCCTGGCTGCTATCCTGTGAAGGAAAGAATCAGCCAAATCCTTGAGAGTGCAGTCTGACTTCTTTAATGAATCCGTAGGAGCTTCTTCTACCGTCTGCGTTGGTTTCTCGGCCTCAATTAAGTCATAAGTTCCTTGCCAAGTCACTCTAGCGAGGCCTGTGCATGTTGTGTCGGATATTAGGCCTTTCTTGCTGTTTGCTGCGGCTTGTCCTGCGACTGGTGGATTGGAAGCACCTGCGATTTTCTTAGACTTCTTACCCATCATGCCCGAACTCCTGTTTATGACTGAATTCTGCATAGAGAGGCAATTTGGCGTAACACAGAGAGATAGCAATAAAACTTGCAATTGATAGCAAATGAACAGATGCGCAGCAATATATTCAGCTTTTAAAACGGGCGCGGAGATAATCCATAGAAAGATTTTTCGACTTGAATCCATTAAATGGCCGTATAGAACCTGCCACCTTATAAATGCCCATTATATCATTATTCGGTCGAGAGATCTCATTACGCATGCAATGGACATATTGGCGGCCGAGCGGGAGTGATTATGCCTTAAATATGATTAAATTGAGCTTTCCAATCACTTTAACGGCTTTCTATGGAAAATCGTGCCTTATCGCATCGCA
Source organism: Pinus taeda (assembly GCA_000404065.3). Lineage (NCBI taxonomy): Eukaryota > Viridiplantae > Streptophyta > Pinopsida > Pinales > Pinaceae > Pinus > Pinus taeda. The sequence goes on along the minus strand of APFE031567446.1, from coordinate 26,639 downwards.
TCGGGGATTATAACAAGTCCGCCTTTACGATGTGTATCGCATATCGCCGATCGCCGATTGCGATATCGCATCGGCGAAAGACTTATGCGTATTAAGGCTTTAAACAAGGGGACCCGCCGATCGTCGATCACCGATTGCGATATCGCATCGGCGAAAGGCATATATGCAATGTGACTCATACAAAGGGGACCCGCCGATTGCCGATCGCCGATAGCTTATCGCATCGGGGGTATTGATATGGGGCGCTTTCGGTAGTGCATTGGGTATCGCCAATCGCCGATCGCCGAATACTATATCGCATCGGCGGAAAGCCTTATGCCATTTTGTTGTGTCCCTCATGTCATTGCGATATACGATCTCGCGATCGCTTTATCGCAATGACCGAATATTTGATTTATTTCTTTTAAATGGATATTGCTTTAAAAAGGTTTTTCTTATAAAGCGCTCCTTTGATTATCGGACCTTTCGTTAAGTAAAAGTTTTGATATCAATTTTATTTTAAAGGGACCCATTTCACATTTTAATGTTTTATGAATAAAAATAACATGAAATGGGGGGTTGTTTGTAAAGCACAACAGTAGGCAACCAATGGAAATGTGGGAGTCTAGAAGTTAGGCTAATATTTTTCATTTTGGCTTCCCTGTTTGCCTCCTTGATAGGTAAAACTTCAAGCTACCTATTTGGAGCCATGGTATCAATGGATGATGGAGGTTCTTCTCCTCCTACAAGCTCCTCAAAAATCCTCACTTGGTCACTTAACAAGGCCTCTATATCCTTTATAGATAGAGTGGGAGACCTACATTCAACAAGAGAACGTTAAGTGTTTGTAGGAGTGGGGATTTTGGGTAAGAATTTTCCTATATTATCCTTGACTCTATGAGTCATGAAAGAAATATTTTTTTTTTGTTTTGTGAGTTTCTAGGTGAAAATGCTGATGAAGTTTTTTTGTGGTTTCGAAGAAAATGAAGAAAGTGAATCAACTAGGGAAGAAAATAATTCATACTTTAACACCTCCAGGGAAACAGCACAAAAAAAAGTGATGACCCTCACTATTACAGCAAGAATGTTGAAACTCCTACTAAATATTGCCTTTTATTGTCAAGTTGGGGTTCGTAAACACTTAAGAGGGGTGAACACTATGTGTGAAGCATGCAATGTGTTCTTATTTTGTTGATATGGTGTAGGTGTAAAAAATTGAAGGGAAACTAGGTTGCATGGAGACCATTATGTTATCTATGCTACAAAAAATATTTAGAAATTGCAGAAAAGAAAAAAAAAACAAGTAAACCTATTCTAATTGTATGAAAGGAAAGCAAACCAATTCAAGTAATCTGAAGCAAAATTAAATCTATTCTACTATGCAATGTAAACAAATTTACAATTTAAAGAGAGCATTCAAACAATAAACCCTAATTTTCATAAAATGAAAGTAGTATTGATACAACAACTAGGTCAAGGGTTCTAGGGGTTCTCTACACTTCCAAATTCCATCTTCGGGATCCGGAGTACGTTGTAACATACTAAGGAAGGAAGATTATTCTTTAGGTGTAAATCTTGAGGAGTTTTTAATGCAAAATGTGGGTTGCTATAAGAGTCCATGTTTTACTACAAAAGATAGACCCATGAACAGTAATATGCATTCTACATGCGGTTTGAGAGAAGGATAAGGTTAAGGAGGGTTAAAGGAGAGTCAAGAAGTACTTCCTAAGCTTAGGTGCCTATGAAGGATCTGTTAATGCATCAAAAGGGTAGATATAGAGTTTCCTATAGCTTGGAAAGACAATAATGACAAAAAGCAAAGAAACAATGATATAAGCAAGCTAAATGCATACAAAGGACTGCTAACTACATCAAAGAACTATTGTCTAAATTTAAAATAGAATGCATTAGTAAGTTGATAGACTAACTAACTTATTGACCTACAAGAAACAATATTAGTAACATAAATGATGAATTGAGCTACTGCATGAAATGAATTATTGCTAAATTTACTATGCATAAACAAACTTGGAGATAATCTCATTCACGAACCCTGCAAGGACAATATTTTCAGAGATGAAATTATGGAAATGTATAACTAAACTAATGCATGGAAAGTTAGAGTACAAAGAGGAGGCTTGAGCACCTAGGTTGGGCCATAACCTAAAGGGAGTCAGGTCCCTAAAGAAGAATTAATTTAGAAACTAAAAGTACTTCTCATTAATCACGAAATGTGTTCATACATAAAAGGCTACATAGTTGAAATGTTAGGAAAAATCCTTCACTGCTATTGTTGACTTTATCTCCAAAAGTTTGAATCCCTAATGGGCTACTTGAGCCCCTTATTTATATAAAAATAACTAAGGGGAAACATCCTTGAAGAGAGAGTTTCTTCCCTCCAAAAAACTTAGAAAATAGGATTTGGTTCCTTGATGACTTCATAACTACAGAGGAATTTTCTTAAGCTAGTCGAGTATTGGCCATCCTTCAGCAAGGGACAAGTCCCATATTTTTCTCTTGGTTGGATTCCTGTGTGATATGCATCAAATATTCTCAATATTCCACACAATAAATAAATTAGTCACACAAGAAATTAAAACCATCTCTAACCTTCCTAAGAGCATGTTAGAGCTTAAAAATACATTATTAAGTGCAAAAGGAGACATTAAAGGTGCCTAAGAAAATTTAGATGGGCCTTAAATTGTACCTAATTGGGAGGCCCATTAACCCCTTATGGCTATCTTGAAGGTGCACAACTTCATATTTTGGGCATCTTCTTGCTTGCTTTAATGAATCAAGGTTTCTTTTATTTTATTTCATGCTTGACCTTGGTCCTTGAGGCCTAATACATAATTCATATTCCATGCTTACAACTCCAATTCACTTTAAGCACTTGTCACATCATCAATTTAACCCCTGCAATTTTCACAAGTAAATGAAACCATCCTTTCGTGATCAAATAAATTTTTAAATGGCACTTTAAGGAAGGCGTTTTGGATGCTTTGACTTGGAGATTAATCGACTTTCCTTATACAGTGAAATGGACATCTTTCCTTGCCTTGTGAAATGTGATAGGTGCCTCGGGGAGCAAAAATTAATTGTGAATTATGAGACTGCCACGTAAAAATGATGATGTAAAATAGCCACGACCAGATGTGTCCATACATAAGATAACATGGTCCATATGAGAAATAAAATTAGGTGCACTAGACATGGGTGTTTCCACCCTTACAAAGTGTGATCATGTTTAAATATTATAACATAAGTGAGTAACTAAAGGCTCCCTTAGATCATGCATCCAAATAGATCCATCCCAAGAATGTCCGCATACCTACCCAACACATAAATGCTCAACACGACAAGAAGTTACTCCTACCAAGGGGTGGTCCGACATAAAGGAAATAAAACCAACCTTGAAAATGGGAACTAAAAGGACTAGACATGACCAATCCACATGGGGGATCTAGGATACCTCATTGCTAACACCTGTACACTTCTTCTCACATGGATTTTATAGGGTAATAACTTACGCACATTGGCCTTATAATGGTTTTGTCTTTAACAAAAAAAAATAGTGTACATTGTAGATGATTTAGGGTGTAACAATTGGCTCCAACTACGGGACATGTTCTCCTCTTGGGAGCAGTTGAGAATCCAAAAATATTCAAATAATGGATAGAGATATAAGTGCCTTATCATTTCTTGGAGAGAGAAATAAATTCATGTATGAAAAGAAATATAACCTATATTAAAAAAAAAAATCAAACAATGCAAACTTTTATTTCAAGTAAAGTAAAATGTGATAATAAAATGAAACACACGAGTAAATCTAATGCTCATGTTAAAGAGCTTATTTTTCCTACTTTACTAATCCAGGAGGATCATGAAAATGAAAAAAAATTATCAGTCTCATATTCTTATGAAACCAGAGCCAAGTCAAAGAGCTCGTCACGCTAATTCCAGTGGTATATTTGGTTTTCAAAATGGCCTTCATATGAGGGAGAAAACGTGTTCTGAATTTTTGCCCAGACAGGGAAAAAATGGGCCAGAGCAGGCCAAGTGGCCGTCTCATAATAGGGCATGTGGAAGTCTCGCAGAAAGGAATGTGGCATTCAATTCAAACAAGGCGTAGGTCAAACTTCCAAGTTCTAGGTCGAACCTACATTCACTAGAATCACAATACAAAACTTTACCAACAGACCATGCATTGGCTTTATTAAAACATGGGTGCAATATTATATTTGAACAGCTGTATTGTTGACATGTGGAGGAAGGGTTGGTGGAGCCCGTCATATCCGGTGGCCTGCCAAACCCACGGATCATTTAGTCAGTGCTCCAAACAGTTAACGGAGTCTCCACCAAACTTGGCGAGGAGCAACCATATGATAACTATATGCCAAAGATTATATCATGGCGGGTTTTATATTCGTTGTAAAAACCATAAAAAATATATGATATGCCATGGGTCAAATTTTTATATAACTGTCGGGCGTCGGTTGAAACCATATGTTATATATGGTATGGGTGGCATTTTAATAAACTATGTTAATACATTTTGTTGCAAGGTATTGCTATATATTTCAATGTAATACCATATGGTTGTAACGTAACACTATTTTTTTCCACAACTAATCCCGAGAGGCCCACAGGTTTGACCTCGATACCTCTTGTGGGAATTATAAATAATTTTCCATTGCACCCAAGCCAAGGGAGATATAAGGAGTGTCTATCGAACTTGTGTTATTTGTGCCTATAATATGCCTTTTGAAGTATAACTTGGCCAATATTGGGCCTTTTTGAGATTTGTAAGTTGCATAGGAGAGTTGAGGTCGAGGCCTATCTTCTAACAGTAGTCATTATTGCCTGTGTGCACATTCTAGAATGGTGAATTTTATTTAAAGAGACTTTATGAGCATTTTTAATACAACAGACGCCCATTGGAAGCAAACCCGGAGATATATTCTAGGAGGGGCGAACTCCATCGTCAAGTTTTCTTTATTTCATTCTTATTCTCTATTGTTCATGCTTCATTTCATATTTCAAGTTTTTTGTTTAAGGCACATAAAAATTCAATTTTCCTCATTTATTCACCTCAAAGCAACCTTAGTTAATATATGGTGAAATTGTTAAAATAGTCAATTCTGATTTTTTGGATCATATTTTGGTATCAGAGCAAGGTTGATCATGTATAAGTAGGATATTTTCCAATGTGAATGTTGATTAGATCCAAGTTGCGATGTGGAGAAGGGAAACTTGAGAAGATAAATCCAAAGATTGGAAAGAGGAAAGTCTCTCAAAATTTAAAGATGGGAGAGCCAAATGAAGGAGAAGCTACTGAAACAAAAGTTGTTGGAGAGGAGCAATATCAGTGAATGTTCCTTAATATGCAAAGGATGATTGCAGAGCTTTATGAAGATAAGAATAAGAGAGATGCAAATTCATCTTCTAAAGCCACGAAAGATAAAAAGGGCAAGGAAAAAGTTGATGGTAATGAACCTTCTTGTCCTCCATCTTCGTATTATTTTTCTTTATTCTCTTATCATTCAATTTTAGATTCAAAGTCACAAAAGAAGAAAAAGAAATTTCCTTTTTTGAAGCTTGATGTTAAGTTTGAGTTTCCAATATATGATGGTGAAATGAATCCTGAAAAGTTAGATAACTGGATAAAGCAACTTGAGGTGTATTGTAGAATTCAAAATTTTGTTGATGATTCTACAAAATTCAGTTAGCTACACTTAGAATGGGGGGGAACATATTTAATTTGGTGGGAAAGTAAAACTCAATCATATTTGAATCAAAAGGGTAAAATTATCTCTTCATGGTCTAAGTTTGTTAAAGCTCTTAGAAAGCAATTCTATCCTTTTGGATATATGCAACAGGTTGTAATGGATTGGTAGCATTTAAGGAAAGGTAAAGGACAGAGTGTGCAAGAGCTTACACATGAACTTAGGAAAAGGGCATTAGCACTTAATGTTCCATTAGACACATGGGAAACCTTGTTAAAGTATATTGGAAGTTTTCATTCTTATTTGCGACATACTTTGCTTATGTTTAATCCAACTGAATTTGATGAAGTGTGTGTACAAGCCATTCATATTGAATTAGGTGACGAACCTTTTCAGTCAAAATTTTCAAAGGAACCATTCAAGCATTCAAAGAACAAAGTTTCCAAAGAAGGCAAAAAATGTGTGCGAGTCTGCCTGAGTTGCACAGACCTAGTCACCTCCTTGTTTTTGCAGGCCTCTCTCGGTAGCCTCCTACTGTTGAGTCTTCTCTGATCATGCACCCCTCTAAGGAGGGTGATCCCCTCTCTTCCAAGCACCAAGGAACTAAAGAAAATGAAGAAGCATTTGTGTCGTCGATTGCTACGAATGGAGCTCCAAGGAACATGCCAACAATCAAAAAATTTGTAAAGAAGCTTGAGGACAAAATAGAAATATCTCTCCCACCTGTTATCCCTCAAAGAGCAGCTCTTTCATTGGTAGAATGTGGACTAGTTGGTCAGTTCACAGGGTTATGGCCGTCACCCAAATCAGTGCAAAAATGGGTCGAAAGAAATTGGAATGCAACCATTCATGGGAAAATAGCAATACAATTTTGTGGAAGGGGATATTATACCTTCCTCTTTGAATCAAAGGAAGACAGAGATTTGATATTCAGAAACAGACCATACTTCATGGATTCCAGAGGATTATATTTAAATCGGCGGACTCCATATTTTGATCCAAAAATAGGCATGCCAAGCGTAGTCTCAGTCTAGGTCAGACTACCACACCTTCCGCTACATTATTGGGGAGATGATTCAGTCAAAGCTATAGGAAATGCAGTGGGAAAGTATATAGACAGATGCGAACCAAAGGATAAAATGCATGCATGTGCAAGAATATGTGTCGAAGTAGACCTTGGAAAAGGCCTCCCAGAGGAACTAAAGATCAAAGTAGATTAGTGGGCACATATACAGCAGTTGGACTACGAGAAGATACCATTTAAATGCAAGGTATGTCATGAGGATGGTCATTTTTCTAATATATGTCTTAAAAAAAAAGAGATTGAAAATGTAGAAGAACAAGAGAACACATGGGGACAAGTTAAAAGGAAAAAACCCATCAATTAGTAGCCAATATCAACTATCCCCTAGCTTCAAGAACCAAATGAGACTACTACTCAGCCCTCATTGAAGGTTATCTCCCCACTTCACACATCTACGAATCCCTTTGGGCCCTTGGAAGATCATAATGATCCACCATCTCCCAAATCCCCAATATCTAACCCCAACTCCCTTGCCCACATACCCTCTTCCTCTATTCCTATTTCTCATGTACCTCCTCCCTCAGTGGACCGCATATTAACAAGAAATCAAGCTAAAGAAAACCCCCAAACTTTGGATCAACGAAAAAAAGGGGGGAAGAAAATCCAACAAGGAAATAAGAGATGAGGTAGCAGCTAAAGAAATGGCATTAGGAACTCAACAACCAATGGAATCCTTCCTCGGGAAAAATACAGGAAACAATGAAAAAAGTCAGCAAAGAGGAAAGGGAGGTTCCCACCAGCACAACAGTAAATAATAATTGTGGTCTCTTGGAATTGTTGCAGCCTTGGTACCACTTTCAAAGCTAATGCATCTAGAGATATTTTAATCAAAGAAAAGCCAGACATATATATGATCCAAGAGACCAAAACAAGAAATCAAGAAAACAAAAAATTGATTCAAAAAGTAAGAAATTATGATGGAACAGTGTTAGAGGCACCAAGAGCATTAGGAGGAATATGCACCATATGGGAAAAAAGAAAATGGGAACTTATAAACCAAAAAATCAGCAAACATTAGATTAGAACATATTTGAGAGATCTCAACACAAAAGAACAGTATTTCTTCATGAATGTTTATTCTCCAAATCACTACAGAGAAAAAGAACACTGTTGGAATTCGATAAAATAAGAACTAGCAGAAAGACAAAACGGAAAATTAATCCTTGGAGGAGATCTAAACTTGATAAGGAACACTGAAGAAAAATTTGGAGGGAACTATCATACAAACCCTTCAAGAGAAGCACTTGAAGAAATAATGGAACAACATAAACTAATCGACATTCCTCCAAGCAATGGGAAGTACACATGGGGTAATAAAAGAATAGGCAAGAATAATATCAAGGAAAGGTTGGACTGAATCTTAGTACAAGAAAACATAGCAGCTGATTTCACTTCTGTGAAAAGCAAGATCGTCCACACAACTGCTTCAGATCACAAGCCGGTGGTATTGAGCATGGGTAAGTTGGAAAATCAAGGCCTAATCCCTTTCAGATACAATGCAAGTTGGGACAGCAAAGATGAATTTGGAAACCAAATCAAAGAGAGTTGGACAAAAATCATCACTGGGTCTCCCCATTATGTTTGGGAAACAAAGCTAAAAAATTTAACGTCGCATTTAAAAATTTGGGCAAGAGAAAAATGATATTCGAGACAAAGCTAGGAAAACAGATTTACAAAAAAAAATGGACAGCATTCATAAAGAAAAATAAATCAAAGAAGAAAGAAAACAAGATTATCTACAAGAAAAGGAAATCTTCTTGGAAATTTACAAGCAAAATAGAAAAGAAGAAGAAGAAATCCGAATGAAATCTAGATGTCTTTGGTTGAAATTTGGAAATAAAAACACAGATTTTTTTCATAATTTTATGAAAATAAGAAGGGCAAGAAATTAGATTGAATAGATTCAAGTAGATGGGAAAGAGATAAAGGGAGTTGAAGAATTAAAAAATGCATCTCACAATTACTTCAAAGATCTACTTACAGCGAACGATCAGCAAGCAGTTAATGAAGACTTTTTGCAGCACATAACTAAAAAAATAAGTGACCAGCAAAACGTAGAAATAAGTAAAGAGATTACTGAGGATGAAGTCAGGGAAGCGGTTTTGAGTTTGCACCCTGACAAGGCTTCGGGTCCAGATGGGTTTACAATGGCTTTTTACAGGCAACACTGGGATAGTATTTTAAAAGGTTTTATGAGAATGATCAAAAATGCTTTTCAAAAAAAAAATTGGAGGAAATACAAAATCCTCCTTCTTGGCACTCATACCCAAATAGTCTAATCCAATAACTTTCAATAGATACAGACCAATTTCTCTTTGTAAATCTTCTTACAAAATAATCACCAAAATTCTTGCAAATAGAATCAAGAAAATTCTTCCGAAAATCATATCGGAAAATCACAGCGACTTTGTTCCCAAACGAAAAATCACAGACAATGTGATCATTGTTCAGGAATCTATTCACAACAACATTCAAAAGAAAGAGAAAGGAATGATAGTAAAGCTAGATATGGCAAATGCCTTTGATAGAGTTAACTCATAATTATCTAGCAGCAATACTCAAAAAATTCGGCTTCTCAACATATATAATAGAGACTATCCAGGCTTGTATATCAACCCCATGGATAGCCCCTATAATAAATGGAAGGCCCAGTAAATATTTTCAGAGCACAAGAGGGCTAAGACAAGGTTGTCCTCTATCCCCACTCCTCTATATCATCATGGTAGAAACTGTAAATGCAGCGCTGGAAAATCAAAGAAGGGAAAAAAAAATAACATGTATACAGATAGCAAGAGGGGTTAAAAATATAAATCACTCACTATTGGGAAATGACACCCTTCTTATGGGCGGAGCATCAAGCATAATAGGAAGAAGAGCTATGCAGCACATAGCTCTTCTGGAGGAATGTCAAATAATACTAAATGCAAAATATACAGCTGGAACACTTCTTCAAGAGCTATGCAGCACATATCACAAATTCTAGAAATTCCAATACAAGCAAGATAGACTCACTTTACATACCTTGGGCTACCCCTAGCTAAGGAAAATTTAAAAGTGGAATTATGGAGTAAACAAGTGGAAAAGATGAAGGATAAAATTCAGAATTGGGGAGTGATGTGGCTTAATTTGGCAGGTAGAGTGATCATGATTAAGGCACTTCTTTCAGCCCTTCCCATTTATCAATATGTGATCATTCTGGCCCCGGAAAGTGTGCACAAGCAAATGGAAATAATAATAAGAAGTTTCCTTTGGCAGGGAGGAAAACAAGAGAGTAAAAAATTTAGCCACGATGGGAGCAAGTCACCCTCCCTTATGAAAAAGGAGGTCTAGCAAAATCCGTCTAACAGGCCAAATGAACATTGCTTTAGGGATAAAAATAATTTGGAGAATGATAAGTGGAAAGGAATACTAGTGGGAAAAAGATCTAGACATGAAATATAATCATCATAGAAAAAAATTGATAATTGAACCCATTCCAGCCAGGCCTTGCACACAAGTTTGGAAACTTGTAAAGAAGATAATTCCCCTTATTAGAGATCAAATTTCTAAAAACCCAGGGAATGGCAAAACAGTTGCAATATGGGAGGATCGAATAATGAGAAGAGATCCTCTATATCTTAAGTGGGATCTAAGAGGACTCCATTGTTGGATGGAAGAGATAAGGATAAATACTTTATATTCAATCTATGAATGGGACCATGATAACTGGCTTGAATGGAAACTACCAACAATTCCAAAAATGTTAAAAGTTCAATGGGAGAAACTAAAATCTCACTTATCAGGAGCAGCTCTCATAAACAGAGAGGATCAGGATGACTTTGTGTGGGACCCAAATGGAGGGGAATACACGGTGAAATCCTGGCACAACATCCTCCAAGGAAAACAAAACCAACAACACTGGAGTCTATGGAAGGTAACCTGGAAAACAGAATGCCTCCCTAAAATTAAAGCTTTCATTTCAACTCTTCTTAAAGGGAAAATTCTGACCTATGGAAAAAAAAAGGAATACAAGGGCCTTCTAGATGTATCATGTGTCAAATGGAGGAAGAAACAATTCAACACCTCTTCATGGATTATAGGGCGGCCAGATAATGTTGGACCCAGATAACAAGTCCGCTGGAAATAAATATAAACTTTTCAAATCAGTTGTCAGCACATTATAAAACTTGGGAGAAGAGTTACTCGTATTCAAAGAGAAACAAGGCCACAATAAGGAGGATCTGGAATTGCCTCCCCTCAACATTGTGCTGGCAAATTTGGCTATCAAGAAACAAATGTATATTCAAAGAACAAAAACCAAGAATAAGAAAGATTCTTTCAAAAACTTGGAGTCTAGTATTAGACATAATAAGCTACAATGGAATGTCAAATGTGGATCAGAACAACCTATAGCAAGAAGAGAAAGATTGGTACAACAAAGAAATATTAGAAAAAAAGATAGAAGCAACAGCAAAAAAGAAAAAGGCTCTCACAACCAAGAATTGGAAGTTAAGGCTAGACGACAAAGAATTGGAAGAATGGAGGAAAAAACAAAAAAGGTTCAATCTTTTTTTCGATGGGGCATCAAAGAATAACCCTGGAAATCAGGTGCAGGTGGAGTAATTAAAGACCCAAATGGGAAAACAATTATTACTTATGAATGGAGTCTCAGAGAAATGACAAACAACAAGGTGGAAGCATACAGCCTTCTCTTAGGCACAAGGCTATTAAAAAAACTTGCAATCAAGGATCCTATAATTATAGAAGACTCGACAATCATCATAGCAACAATGGTAAGTGAAAAGGACTTCAATAGTATCGCTATTAATAAAATTTGTCAGAGGATCAGATCAAATATACAAAATCTGAGAAAAACAACTTATAGGAGGCTCGACAATCATCATAGAAACAATGGTAAGTGAAAAGGACTTTAATAGTATCGCTATTAATAAAATTTGTCAGAGGATCAGATCAAATATACAAAATCTGGGAAAAACAACTTTCAATCATGTGTTGAGAAATCAAAACAAGGAAGCAGATAACTATGCCAACAAAGCACTTGAAAGATCAGTTGGGACTGCCAAGGAAAACAACGAAGTCTATATAGTAAACATACCATGATTTCCACAACTATGATGAGGACTGAGAAAGGAGAAAGTGGAAAGAAGCATAACAAAAGGAAAAATAAAGATGATCAAATCTTCATTCCCATATTTAGATTGCCTACAGAATACAAAAAAGATTTGTTATCATTGGATCTCAAGTGTAAACTGCAAGAATCAGATCAGAAAATCAACTCAATCTCCAAAAAGCTTCATAGCACATTTGACAAGGATCACAGGCATCCTTTACCTTTGAGCAAAGACGATATTAGTCATATCAGTCACAATCTTCAGGATCGAAAATGTCACACAAGTGCAAGGTGTTCTACAATGGGCAGCTGTACAAGCGCAAAGGTGAGCTACATCATCATATTCACCTATAGTAGCAGGTTGATCTTCCAATTTAAGGTCAATAAATTGGTCGAAGAGCACAATAATTTTCGTTATCTAGAAAGTCCAGCTTATCCTCACTCTGGCTATCTATCAAAAAGATCAGATTTCTTTGTATCCCCTCACTCACAATCCTTCTGATGATCCCATTGCCATCCTGAAGATTCCAACAGCTCGCAAACTTCTTTCTCTTGACCCTTCAATTTGTATATTCAGGCTCAATCTACCTCAAAGTGGTATAACCTTGTTGTCTTTAGTTGCTTTTTAGAGCTCTCCCCCAACTTACTGCACCTTCGGTTTATCTCTCGCCCATAATCCAAACACTTAGAATCTCATATTAGCCCTTCTCCACTTTACCGCTACTCCTCTTTGTTTAATTCATAGCTTTCGGTTCTTAAGAATTACCCTCATTTTGAGAGCAGTTTCATCTCCTCAGTGTCCTCAGTCTCCTGGTTTCCAGGAGTTAAAGTCTCTATACATCCTCTATCGTTTGCATCATCAGTATCTTTTGGCCAACTACTCTTCTCAAGACAACTTCTTGGATTGTTATTGGAACAAAAAGCATGATCAGTTTTTGGTTCTATCAGAGCTTTGGGGATCTTTCATTAAGTGGACTCCAATAGCCAGCACATTGTTCAACAAGAATAGAGGAACAAATAGAGCACATCAAAGTAAGAGGGTCGTCATAGGGAGCAATAAAGACACAGCCTTTATAGCAACTCAAAGCAATACAATGGCTTGCAATCCGTTAGAGAGACTAGAAAAGAACGATAGTTGCCCAACTTATAGGGCTAATAGGTTCATGATTGGAAGGTTTAATCAAGATTTGAAGGACATCAGGGTAGAAATGAAGATATCCAATGTGTACATGCAAAGGGACATAGGTAAACAGAGAGATGAAATAGAAGATCTAAAAGACAAATGTAAGCATCATGAAGAAATAGTCGAGTACATCAAGACCTCAATCAAAGCTAGCAAGGGGAAACATCTGCCAGGAACAGCAAGAAGTGTCGCCCTCAGCAAGAGGAATTAGTAAATCAGTTCTGGTGATCTTGTCTTTCGTATAATGCAGTGTAAATACAGTTTTCTCCTAGGACAGTTTGTAAGGCAATATGCCATACTAGTTTTGGATTTCTATAGAACTAAGGCTGCAAGTGCGGATGTTGGGACTACGCTCCCATTTTGTGCACCACACTTGAACCAGCCTCCTTCCTAATGTACAAGGAGCTCGCTCCTTTTCTCTTTTGCAATATAAAAACAAAAAATAGCCAACTGTGTTAAAAGAAAAAAAAATACTCCAAATGTTGGAAGCTTCATCCTGAACTTAAACCAAAGAAGTTTCTTAAGAAGGGTGAAATGAAAGTTGATGTTGCAGTCCAACAAGATTTGGGATCTGACTCTGGTGATGAAAATAATATTACCACTATGATTCTAACAGGTATTCCTTTTGAAACTAGCTCTAGTTCTACTTGTTCTACATCTTCTTCAAAATCTAATAGTGTGATTGAAGAAAAGAAGAGAGTTGAATTGTTTCACATAAGAATCATATCCATGCACACTAAAATAGAAACATTATTCGATAGTGGATCACAACCAAATATAATTTTTGAGGAAATAGTAAGGAAGTTGGGATTGGAAACTAAAAATAATCCAAAACCATACCCTTTAGGATGGTTGAAAGAAAATATTGAGATGCAAGTCACAAAACAGTTTCGATTAAGGTTTGCAATTACTGTTAATTTTGTTGATGAAGTTGAGTTATATGTGATTCCTTTGGATATATCTAGAGTTTTTTTGGGTATTCCTTATCTTTATGATCAAGATGCCATATTTCATAGAAAGGAGAATAAGTGTCATCTCTTTAAATATGGAATTGTATATGTTGTCAGGGCACACAAAATCAAGACAATCTTGGATTTTGATCAATGTTAGTCAAATGAAAAAGGCTAATAAATTCAAGTAAAAATTATATTCTCATGATTGTTAGAGAACAACCTAAAGATAAGTATGATGCTTTTCAAGGGTGTGATTCTCAGCTTAAGGAAAAATTGGTTGAAATAGTATATTCTTATAAGGAATTGTTTAAAGAACCAAAAATTTTACCTCCAAATCGAGAAATACAACATGACATTCAATTACAATTTGATGCCCCTCTTCTGACCATTGGCATGTATCATATGTCGGTCATAGAAAATGAAGAGATTAAGAAACAAATTCAGGAATTGGTTGATAAAGGCTTTATTCAACCTAGTTATTCTCCATGTGGATCACCAATCATATTAGTCCCAAAGAAAGACAGAACTTGGAGAATGTGTGTTGATTTTAGAGCCTTAAATAAAATCACCATTAAGAACATGTATCCTCTTCCTAGAATAAATGATTTGCTTGATTAGTTAAATAATGTTGTTTACTTTACAAAACTGGATTTAAGAAGTCGTTATCATCATATTCGTATTGCAGAGAATGATATATGGAAAACTGCATTTAAGACTAGACAGGGGCTTTTTGAATGATTGGATATGTCGTTTGGGTTATGAAATCCTCCAACAACTTTTATGAGAGTTATGAATGATGTTTTTCATCCTTATATTGATAATTTTGTCATAGTCTATCTGGATGATATCCTTATTTCCAGTTCAAGTTGCGAAGAACATGTAAAGCATGTTAAACAAGTTTTTGATGTGTTGCAAAAAGAGACATTATATCTCAAACTCTATAAATGTGAATTGGAAAAAACTCCTCACTATATCTTGGTTACATTGTTGGGGGAGGTCAACTAAAAATAGATCCAGCTAAAATTGATGTAATTGTTAAGTGGCTAAGACCTCAAAATGTGACTGAAGTTAGAAGTTTCTTGGGTGCAGTTCAGTATTGGAGGAAGATTATTTCTCATTTCCCTTCTATTTCATCACCACTTCATGCTTTAACCTGTTTTAAAGTATCATTCCAGTGCGGAGGAAAACAAAAAAAATCATTTGATACTTTAAAGTAGAAAATTGTTACAGCTCCAATCTTGGCTTTAACAGACCTTCAACAACCATTTGAAATAGAAATTGATGCTAGTGGGCATGCAATGGGTGCAGCATTATTGCAAAAATGAAGGCCTATTTTTTTTCATTCAGAAACATTTTCTAAAGAAGTTGCTAACTATCCAACTTATGATAAAGAATTATATGCATTAGTGGAAAGTGTTAAAAAATGGAAACATTATTTAATGGGCAAAGAACCCGTGATTCATATAGATCATCAGCCACTTCAGTACCTTCAATACCAAACTAAGTTGCAATAGTCTCGACATTATAGATGCACGGGGTTTTTGCAGCAATTTCATTTAGTAATCAAATATTAGAAAGGTACCACCAATAAAGTAGTTGATATGTTATCAAGACCTTCTTTGAATGCTTCAGCTATTTTGCAAAATAATTCTTTAGCACATGCAAGTTATCTAGAACAATATGTTGTAGATACTGATTTTAAGGATGTTTATGAATGGTGCTTAGGTGGAAGACGTTAATTATCATGTTCATGATATGTTATTGTACCATCTTGGAAATTTGTGCATACCACAGGGAGAAAGAGTGCATGTCATGAGGGAAGCACATTCTTCTCATGTTTCAGGGCATTTTGGTGTAGGTTCTTCTACTGGTAGATCTCCTTTTGAAATATGTTTTGGGTACCTACCAAAATCACCAATGGACTTTATGTTTGGTGAAGAATATAAGGAGGATGGACATGGAGATGTCGACAAAGTAATCAAGTTCATTCAGAGAATCCAAAATATTCATGAAGTAGTGCGGGATCAATTGGAGAAAAGTCAGACCAGGTACAAAATATGTCATGACAATCATCAGGTGGATCATCACTTTCTGGTTAGTGATCAAATATGGTTATACATCAGTGGAGGAAGGATGAAAGGTAAAAAATTTAATGAAAAATCAAGTTGGTAGTCCCGGTTTTGGGATCCAGTGGGAAATCTCTGTGTATATGTGTTTTATGTGTTATGCTCTCGCATTTTTATTTTTCCTGTGATTTAGAATTCGTATGCAGGTAATTTCTGTACGGGGTTAAAAACCTACATTTGGTATCAGAGTTGTTTTGGCTTCAAGGGGACGCCTTTGTTGCTAAGGGGTTTCGCTCGGGCCTATGGCAGACCCTGTTAAGTGGGAGATCTGCGAGATTG
>APFE031567445.1:108134-141568 GCA_000404065.3 Pinus taeda | reverse complement strand
TGATCTTAGTATCAACTTTGCCTTTCTCTACATTATTTCAAATTTCCACTAAGGTTGTCTAGTTCCAAACTTGTTTTGCCCTTCCCTGTATTATTTTCACCAATGTTGCGCAAATCGGAAAGAACTTGTATTTTTCCGATGGATCAACAAAGCAAAACTAGAATTAAAAATTTCTTCCAATGTATCAACAAAGCAAAGCTAGAATTAAAAATTTACCTTGCTGATTCCTATTCAACAATTAAGAAGTAAGTTCAATGACCTATTTCCACTAATTCAACTATTGAAAAATAAATTTTTAATTTAATGAAATAAAATGTAATTTTATTTTTTAACAAAATAAGTAAAAAAAGAGTAAATCAATACTTTTAAATTTACATACAACACTATTTCTAAATTTAAAATATATTTAAACAATATTTAAAAGTCCCTTAATTTAAAAAATTTATATTTATTTAGTCAACTATATGGGTGTGTATATATCAAACTTCCAGATCTATTTACCATATACCTTGCTTATAGGCATTGTTAAATGTAACTAAGCATAAGCCATTGTTAAATGTAACGAAGTATAAGCCAGATCTATTTAAGGTATAGGCCATTGTTCAGTGTAACAAAACACATTACATATTCTTGCAAAACACATTCAAGTTAATGGACTAAGCAGGAGACAGCTCGTTGGCGCAGGGACTGACAAAAATGTTGCACCGTACCGAATTGTACCGAATTAATCGCCGTACCGAACCGCACTGGCGAATTATCGTATTTTTTTTGCCGATACGGACGAACTTGGTAATTGTGGCTAAAAGAGGATATTACAGCACTGAACACAGGTATAGCGTGTTCAGTGTATAGCGCATTACGATATGAACAGTTGATCCCAGCGAAAAAATAAATTTAACTGCAAGTTTATCTGGAAACGGCGAGAAAAAACTGTTTTGTTTCGCGGGAAACAATTTCTTGCTAGTGACAACGAAAACGGCCATTGCACACGGCGTTTCTAATATGCTTTCGGTTTCTTGGAAGGTTTCTGCTAGAAACGGGGGACATTGTCCCGTTTCTAGAAACTAGGGGTAAAGGTGGAGGGATCAAAGGACCCACTGGACAAATCCCTGCTTCTGTCGGGAATGTGCTAATTATCGGACCTTCAAGTTCATTGAAAGAATTGCAGAGAATCCATTCAACTTACCTAAATCGGCCCACACTTCGAAGCTAGAACTGGAAGCGAGACCGCTAATCTTCTTCACTCCCAATTAGCCATGCAAGGCATAGTTACCAAGTTCGCCCGAATCGGGCAAAAAAATTCGAAAATTCGCCATTTCGATACGAATACCGTATTATTCGATCAAATTCGATTCGTTTTTCAAGTATAAGTGATTAGATGAGTGGTTAAATGAAAAACTAAATGCCTCGAAATCCACGATTGGTGATTTACATAAACCGAACAGATTGTTCATTTAAGAGAGAATGTTAATGGCAGAACAAATAGTGGTGGGATGGAAAAAAAACTGAGGAAATTGGAAAATCGGAATAGGAAAGTTTATAATTTTCCAACTTCTTGTTTTATGGATTAAAAAATTAGTAAAATAAGAAAAAAAAGAATGTGTTACACTGAATTAGTAATAGTTTGTTAATTTGTAATACATGTTAATTTTACAATGACTATTTTATGGAATTTTAGATATTTTTAAAAATGTTTATATTTATTAGGAAGGATTATAGATAAATCATTTTTAAAATTAGAAAATATTTTAAATTTAAATTTAGAAATAGAAAGTATGGAAACTAAAGGAAGGTTTTTTGGAGAATTATATTTTGTAAAATTATTATATTATTTAGTTTATTGAATGTCATTCAAAATTCAAAATAAATTTAGGAAAAAATAGGCAGAAAATATCCCGGACACAACAAGAAATTTTTTTAAATGATAATTTTCAAGATGTATAGTGTCGAATTTTTTTCGAATTAAAAAATTCTTATTCGAATTTTTATCGTATCGTATCGAATTCGAATCCAAATTCAAATTCGAACTTGGTAACTATGATACAAGGTGCCCAGAACAAAGGGACAGCATGGAGGAAATATATCTCATCATCCTATGCTCCTTTGGAATACCTGCAACATATTTAACCATTCACAACATTATAACTATGCCATCTGCTGTACAGCATAAATTACATGAACGTGGTTCAAATTTTATGTCACCTTTAAAAAGTAAGAGATTAATTGCGATTATTTAATGACCGAAACATATTATCTGAACGAATGATTTCCCCAGCTACCATCTTGTTTCGCATGCCTAAGGAGGCATGTTATCTTCGCTACCAACATTACACATTTATTTAGACATGGTATGTCACATTTATCTCTACACTGAGGTGGAGGTTTTAACGCTGAACTGTTCGAACATAGAACTATGGAGATGGGGTTAGATGACATAAGTCAGCTGCGAATAATGAGGTGTTGTTTCACGAACTTTCATATTTAGTCTCTAAAATTAAAATGCACGGTGGGAGCAATGCTACTGAATTATTGTTAGATTTGGATTATGGGGGTATATTAAAATTAAAATGCACGGTGGGAGCAATGCTACTGAATTATTGTTAGATTTGGATTATGGGGGTATATTACAAGTTTCAGTAGAGAGAGTTGTTGAGATAGTGGGGGATTTCAAAAATTGAAGAAGCTCGACGTCAATGGCGGGTCGGAAAGCCAAAAATCTCGTTGTTTTCTTGATAATCTGCTGAAGAGGCTTCCTGGACTTGAACGACAACAAGTGAGCAACATGTTTTGTAAGGCCAAAACAATATTATTTCACTTGCAGTTTTACTATGTGCGATGCATGTTTCAATGGTACGCTCTTTTTGCTTCTGCTCTGAAGGCAACGTAGTGTCTTGTGCAATGTTTACGGACAAATCTTGCTATGGGAAAAAACCGAGTATTGTTTCGTATGGCTCTATCTATATCGCTTGGGATATGATTTTTGAATTTATATTAATTTTCTAGGGGATGATTCACAACATTTTATTGGGGGATTTGATAATTTGCATGATGTATTGTATTGGGTGAATTTGAAAGGTGAATTTATGTGATACCATTTGTTATAACATTTGTTATATTAGTAATTTGTATAGTAATTTAATTGTATTAGATAAATTTGAAAAGGTAAATATGGATTTACACAATGTTATTTGTCATTTGATACTTTGTGTGATAATTTCATAATTGAGTTAGCCAAATGTGAAAAAGTAAATTTGGATTTATAAATGCAAAATAATTAATATTTAGAATTCCATATATTAATGTAAGGAAATATAATTCACCAATGTTTAATAGGAATATCTATGACTGTAATTGTTACTTATTACTAGTAGGGCCATATAAATTAAATGATTGGTAAAGAATGAGAGGTATTAATCCATGATAAAGATCAAAACAAAACAATGTTTAATAGGAATATCTATGACTGTAATTGTTACTTATTACTAGTAGTGCCATATAAAATGATTGGTAAAGAATGAGAGGTATTAATCCATAATAAAGATCAAAACAAAACACTTATTTCATGGTGCATCTCACTTTCTTTAAACATGGATTAGAGATGCAAGGTAGTCAATATTTAAAATTCCATATATTAATGTAGAGAGGACCACTACATTATGTCAAGATCATAATATAAAAATTTAGATTGAAAGAAATAATAATCCACCAACATTCAATAGGGATGTTTATCACTATAATTGTTACTTATCACTAGTGGAGCCATATAAATTAAACACTTCATGGTGTAGCTCACTTTCTTTTTTTGTTGGTTTGTTTGTCTAAGTTGTTTGAAATGATAGTTATAGGCTTGACCTTTGGCTTGAGAAACAAAGAGCTACACATGGGCATCTAAGTTGTCAAAATCACTAGTGGATCACACTCGATCCACCACACCAGCCTTTTTAATACCACTATCACTAGATTTTTGCCTACAGAGTTTGGAATCGGTGACTTTCGCATCAGAGAGTGACTTAGCATTACACCCAATCACAGTGTATTCTATGCCCAATAAGCTAGTACATCTCATTTTCTTAATCTTAAGAAACATAAAATTTAACTAAATTATAACATTATTTTAAACAATTATTATTGTTATCAAAATAATTAATATATTAGTTTAAATATATACATTTAAAAATCATGTAACAATATTTTAATATTTATCTCATTTAACCATGAATATTTTTAATCTGCAAATGGCTTTTTATTAATACCATGTGTCAATATCAATGTTTTATCAATATCAAAGGCCCAAAAAACCCATGATTCATTTTATTGTCACACTTTATATATATATATTATATATATATATTATATAATATATATATATATATATAGAGATATATATAGATAATATATATCTTATGAGATAGTAAATCTCACTATTTAAAATTATTCGATATTAAATTTCAAAAACCTTATTTTGAAATAAGCATATTTTAACCAGTTATTATCATATTATTGTAGTTATCAAATTAGCCTTAACCCCTAAAAAAAATACAAAAAATCACTAGTTTGATACCAACATTGTATTATTCGTTGAAATTCGATTTAGTTTTAAAGATAAATAGTTAATTAATGAAATATGACTCAAATATTAATGGTTTACCTAAACGGACATAACTGTATTATTGTTAGCATTAATGGAGAAAGTTAGGTTTTCTCTGTTTGAGTGTTTATTGTTTTAGAATGGGATTCAAATCCTATTTGTTAGGGAGTGGTTCAAACCACTCGACATTGTGCAAATATATGTAATAGATTATGTGAATGTGATGGTACAGAGCGTTCTGCCACAGGGAGTCTTCAGGTGAAGCTCTCACCTGAGAGTTGCTCAGTTTGCAGTTATAATTCAGTCTTGCTATTTTTAACATGGTATCAGAGCTTATGGTTTGGAGTACAAATCCAATGAGGGATGAGAGCCATAAAGGCTGAGATTTGTTTATGCTTTCAAAGGCTGAGTTGGTGAGCATAGAGGATGTTGTGGATCTCGGTGCAGGTTGTGGTTAGGTGCAAGTGGTGGGTCGTGGTACCCATCCCCACAGGACCAGAGGATCTGAGATCTATGATCTATTGTAGCTTGGAGGAGAGGTTGTTTGACCGCATGTGGAGGAGATTTTTGTCTTGTGTGTTGGCTGCGAGCCTGTGTGCCATGTGAACGCCAGAGGAGTAGTGTGTCGTGTGGCTATTGCATGCATCGGAGGACGAGTGTCATGAAAGCATTGTGTGTTGATCTGCAACATTTTCTATTGTAGTTCATGGCATGCCCAGTGGGGACATCTAAAGGATCAGATCTGCTACTCATAAGAAAAGAATGTCAAAGAAGGGAAGCTGAGCCATGGTGTTGTAGAGCCTGGTGTTGTAAGTTGTGGACTAGCTCAGTGGATTGTGTGCCAGTGGTGAAGAAGAGGCAAATCTAAATAGGTTGTAGCTGCTATTAGTGAGAAGCCTGTGGTGTTGAGATCTGCTTTGTGTGTTTCGAATCGATGCAAATTGGTGGTTGCCTGTGTGATGAGGAGACACGAGAAGAGCAAGATCTATTGCATAATTGAGTAGATCGTGAAGCAGATCATAAACATTTCCGTGAAGAGGCCGAAGCTGTCGAGGAAGCCGTGGTGGTTTGAGAAAACAATGATATTATCTGTGTGAGGATCTGATGTTGAAGAATCAGTTGTGGACGCTGTTGAGGAATTAACGTTGTGGGAGTTGTGAACGTGGAGTTGTCTTGGATGCTTCTGTGAATCTTTTTTTTAACTGGGCAACTATTGAAGTGTGGCACCGGTGTGGTAAGGCCCATAGAGCACGTGGAAATCATTTATCCCTGGAACCCCCCATAAACTGGAGCTTGTGGCATTGTTTTTGGTGTGGAACCGTGCAAAATTTTCAAAAAATTTGTACCATTTCGAGAAAGATAGAGTGCAACCATCGTCAAAATTGATGCTTTTGGAAGTTTTGGTGCCCTTGAAGCGTGGATCATGTGTGTTTCTTGGAGGGAAAACACTATTGATAGCAAATCCTAGGAGAAGACATGGAACACTGCTACAAGATCCACGCTGTGAGGAAGTGGAGGTTGAGAGAGGGCTGCCATCTGGATGTGGAGGTCGTGGCTACCTGATGAGAAGTGATCTGGAGGCCGTGGTCTTACTCGATCCCATGTGCTAGCTGCCTCTACGTAAGGAGGCCGTGGTGCGATCCCATCTACGATCTCATCTACCATCGAGGAGGAGGAATTCAAGTAACCCTGTTGCAGGAGGACACCATCTGCTATTGAGGAACTGCTTGTGAAGTGATCTGTGTGGGGCTGGTGAGAGCCGTGGGATGTTGCTAGTAGTGTGAGGAAATGTCTCACTGTGTGGAGGAAAGCCTTGTTGGGATCTACATGTTGTAGTTGTTGCGTGAAGCATCAGGAGCACTAATCTGTGAGTTGCACTTGTTGCGTGAGGTGTGTTGCAGCTCTTATTGAGGCAGATTTGCTGCAATAGTGGAAGAAGACCTGTGGCAAAGAGCACTATTAAGGGCGTTGTTGTTGAAGAGCATTGTTGGTGAGGAGGTGCAGCAGTGGAGGTTGAATTGGCTGTTTGAATGGATCTCAATTTTCGCTTTTGTTACAGTGGTCTCGTTTTTCTCTGGGATTTTATTGGCGCGGATCGATGAAAATCGTGGTGTGTTTCTTGGAAATGGCGGAACTGGAGACTGATTTAGTTGGATGGAGGCCGAATTAGCCGTGTCGGTGAGCGTATGTGTTTAGATAAGCACAGGAAACTGAGGGGGATGCTAAGCTATGTCTTCCACTCCCTGGATGATACTGGGATCACGTTGGTGGAGAGAACCGAGAGCATCGGTGTGACATTTGACTGTGGTGCTTTGGTTGTGGTGCTTTGATGTGGCTGCTAGAGCAGACTGAAGTGCGTAGCCGTGAGCGTGGTGGATCGATTTCCAGATCGGAAATTGATAGGGGAGAAAATGGGTCTTCAAAGTAAATTGAAAGAGTCTCGTAGAAAACTAAGGAAAAAACATCAAAGGATAAATGAAAAATATTGTTTTACTAAATTTAGTGATGTGTTTCAGGTTGACGTTGATGGACTAGTAGCTAATTAAGATGCAAATTTGGAATTTGGTGAGATTATTAAATGGCCAATGCCATATTTACTGTCTTTTTCAGGTATGAATTATGAAATATGGGACAATGAAATGAAAACAGTATTATGGAAGGTAAATTTACTGGATTATGTTGAAGATGTTATTAATGATAGTGGAGATGCATCAACATTAAGTCTTATAACATCTGCATTAGATGATAACATTATACTCAACATAATATATGAATATGGAGAGATTCTTAGTGAAATATTCTTATGGGATGTTTTAAAAATGAAGAAATATTGTTTGAATGAGGGCAATTATGCTGAAGATATTGCTCTTGAAAATGATCCCATATTTGATTGTGAAACTGAAGATGCAATGATGGGTGATGAATGTGTGTCTGTAACTGAAACTTTTGATGATGAAAACACAGCCATTATTGTAGAACCTGAAATTTTTCATGATACAGAAATCAAGTTTGATGAGACTTATACACCTCATGATGAGTAGATCAATTTGATGATTGAAAAACATCTTATTGATGAATTATTGTTTGGTGAGAAGGAAGGCCTATCTTCACATACAGATCAAATGCAGAACATGCTTGCAAGAACGAAACTGAGTGAAGAGGATGACGGCATAACTATGCCAACAGAGAGGGATGGAGTAGGGAGAGATGGAGAAATGAAAGCTCTCCTGAAGGAGTAGGAAGACAAAAGAAAATGTGGTCCTCTTATAAATATAACATTGTTTTTTGTGCAGATATTCGGAGACAAGAAGAAGCGATTGAAGAATCCTAAGAACGTGCAACATCAAATGCAAAGAATGTTAGTATATACTCAAAGAGGAGGATAAGAGTTCATGTGTTCCTCTAGAGGGGGAGAAAATGTAAAAAGGAGGTGAAGCTCCATCATTTTCTTATGGCAAAGAAAGTGAAGATAAAGTTTCATCCACAAATGAATAAGTATGGGCTCTGCTGCAAGAAGACAAAAATGAAAGCTCTGTCTTTTACCATTGTAAGCCTAGCTGAGACTGAGACCAGCAGGCGTCCTATGCCATTTGAGTCTTTTAGTGAACCCTTTCTCCATTAAGGGGGGGTGTTAGCATTAATGGAGAAAGTTAGCTTTCCTATGTTTGAGTGTTTATTGCTTTAGAATAGGATTGAAATCCTATTTGTTAGGGAGTGGTTCAAACCAACCGATATTGTGCAAGTATATGTAATAGATTATGTGAATGTGTGGTACAGAGCGTTCTGCCACAGGCAGTCTCTAGGTGAAGCTCTCACCTGAGAGCTGCTCAGTTTGCAGTAATAATTCAGTCTTGCTATTTTTAACCATTATTTGTTGAAATTCGATTCTGTTTTCAAGATAACTGGTTTATCAATTCCTAGTGGTTTACCCAGAAAGATATTTTGTTCATTTTACACTAGATGATGCGAGTGGCAATACTTACACAGAAATATATTGTAATGGATGGCGCTCACCCAAAAGGAACGAAGAAATAAAGAAAATAGAAAATCATAGTGAAATAGGAAAGTTTATTATTTTCTAATTTTATCATTGTTTTTAAGGCAAACCAAAAAATAGAAGAATGAATTTGTGACAATGTGTTAACAGGGTGGTAATTTTTAAAAAGTATGGCTAATTTTCTTGGATTTTACATGTTTTCTAAATATATCTTTAAAAATTTTAGCTTATTGAATTTCAACTTGGTAACTAAAGTTATTATATTATGATGAATCATTGAGTTGCCATGGTATAATATATGTATACATGAATTATTGTATTGCGATGGAATATTGTGTTGCAATTGTATAATGGATATAATATCTGACCATAATTATGTGTATTGATAATGTGTTTGTTATTAACGAGCAGACCAGTTTTAACTTGTAAATGCAGGAGCTAGTAAAAGAACCAATACTACCATGTGTAATCTATCTACTTGGTAATCTTCACAAAGTGAAGGTATGCATATACCAATTTGATAAAGGGAAAATACCTATATCGGATACGTTTCTTAAGAGAACTTCTGCTCTTGAAATAATGGAAGTGGAATTACCATGTTTATCCTAAGGACAATCGGTTGTTGGAACAGCTCCTTCCGCAAGAGACGAAATTAAATGCCTTTTTGAAAGAGCTATTGAATATCAGGAGTGGAAGTGCTTCCACTCAAGCAAGAATATGTGTGAGTATTTAATATTGTGAATCGTGGCCAAAAAAATGATAGAATGAAGGTATGTGACAGAAACTCCAAAAGTGCTGATGGCCTTGTTGCCATCGCTAAGTACTCTATTCATTGTCTCTACTGGTAAAATATTCCTATGTAGTCTACATTTCTCAATAGTTATGTCTGACGTTAAAATATTTCTTACATATATATTAGAAGATTAATCTTTGTTTCCTTGATATAAGTTGGATGCGTTACAGTATGAATGTCTGGATTCGAAGGGTTTTGCCCTTGAATGTCTGGATTTGAAGGGTTTTGCCCTTCAACTTATATTTTTTTGGTTGAATATATATTTTTTGAGTTGTTATTTTCTCCTCCATGTATATGCTTATTAATTTTAAAAATCTTTATAAACTATTCGGCAATACTTTATAAATTAATTTTAATTTTGTTAGTGATCCTTTTTCCAAAAACATTTTACGTTTTTCCATAACTATTTTGAATGTTATTTTTATTTATTATTGTGTAGAGTGGTATGGTTACAAAGGAATATTGTTATAATACATTAAAGTAAAATAATGCCAATTTGTTTAGTCTTAGTAACTTAATTATATGTGTTAATTTAAAATTTCAAATTTAATAACTTAATTACAAAATAAAATTAGAGACATAACTTGGAAGATAAAATTTAAACTCTTTTTTTGGGTTTTAAATTTAAATGAAAAAACTTGGATTGATTAAAACTTATTCTTGAATAACAACTATTTAGGGATACATAGAAAGCATTTTGTAAACAATTTTAAACTATTCAAAAAAACTCTTATGAAGCGAAAGTATTAGCAAATATGCATTCAATATAAAAGTCTCTATAGAAAACTCAAAGTATGAAATAAAATTTTGTTTTCGTACTAACCTATACCAATTTTGGAGTAACATCCAAATTATGAGAAAAAATAGGCTCCAAAATTGAAACTTCTATATTCAAATTTCATAGGTGGTAGATAAAAGAAATGACAGGAAATTAATAGAAGATATAAGAGATAGAGTACCCCAATGAGTTAGCATGTTCTAATTCTTTAATTTAGCTCCTTATCTTGTTATAATTAGGGGAACCATCATCCATGATTATGTTTCCTATATACCATTTATTTCATGATGTATGGAACTAGGGTTTCACTCATGTAGCGATGGTGCAATATTTGTACAACAAGATTAATTTTATAAAATAATGGCTTTGGTTGTAAGTCCCACTTTACCAACTATTAATAATATAGACAAATAGAGGTCACATTGAACACTCATACTCACTTTTTAATTTTATTTTTGGTTCTATAAATAATATGACTAACTTAGTTATCATGTAATTGTTTTCTTGCATTTATTTCAATATAAGAATATAACATAAGAAGTCAAGGATAAGTTTCCCTTAAAGCCAATTCCAAAACACATTTCCTCTCAAGTTTAAGAGATGATAGCATGTGTTTTTTTCATACTTATACATGAGCTCTCCGTAAGACTGGAAATAAATTCCACCATAATTCCATGTGCAAACATCAAGCTCGATCAACCTATTTGATTTCCTAGATTATGCTAAATAAGTTCCACTTATTGACTCTTGATATCATAACCAAAAAATTAGCATGCTTTTATTACAAAAATCACAACCTACCTATAGCAAGGTAACTGAGGGAAGGATATGCCTCTCTTCATCAGTAAATATAATAAATGTGATATGTTTATGAAATGAAATCACAAAATATATTGACCCAACAACATTTCCAAATTCATCAATTAAAAATTCTCAATCCCAATTATTAAGGCAATGCTTCAATCATGAGAATTGTATAATGAACGTTGCAGCAAGAGAAACTATTGTTACCCATTCAAAGCATATTATTCTTCAAAAAAGTACCAATTAAAACAATGGTCCTGCGTAGATTGGGCACAAATAGTTGTTCTCTACAATCATTGAAGCATAAGATTACAACCATGAATATATGCAACTCAACCAAACTTATTATGCTCACTTAAATCCTACAGAATTAGTCACTATAAAATTGTTTCCAGCAACAACTCCCTCTTTTTTTCATGATAGCTGTAAATGATAAAAGAAACAATTTTCCTATTGAAATTTTCTCTATTTGCACTTCAACAACATTATTAAATTCATTTTCACATTCATACAAAAATTTGCAGACGTAGGAAGCTATATCTATTGAAATTTCTAGTACATAAAAGTTACAGTCATTAAGACATTTAATCTAATGATTTATGTGCATAAAACTATAGTCATTGAGGTCTTTTGACAAACACTTTGCAAACATGCAATCTATAGCCATTGAGGCCTTTTGGCAAACACTTTGCAATCATGCAATCTACAAGCATTGAGGCATTTTGTCAAACACTTTGTAAGCATGTAATTTATAGCCATTGAGGAATTTTGTGAAATACTTGGTAGCAATGAATTTGAGATTCATCTTCAACCTATTTAACTCATAAAATTCAAAGATTGAAACTTCAAAAGTTGGAATATTAAAACATGGACTAAATAATCTTAGTATTTCATCAAAAACGCAACAATAGGCGCACATAATTGACAACAACAATCTGAAAAATCTCCCATATTTACAATTTGGGTTTTGAAAAGTGTTTTTTTTAATCAATTCGAGGGTTACAAGTCCATAGGGTACGAATACCTCGTGATATTGAGTTGAACTGCAATAAAAATGCCCAGTGATGTGATTCTCTTAAACAACAAAAAAAATGGATTCATACTATCTCATTTAAAAAATTTGTCAAACACTAAGTATGCAAACTTCAGCTACAACTGTACATGGAGAAAGAAAACTTAAATTTATGGTAATATGGTATTTTCATCAAACTCAGGGAAGCCTGAATGCTTCAGCCATTAAGACCTTCTGTCAATTAGTTTGCAACAACACTCACTACTACATGAATGACACTTTTAAGAAAAAAATTAAGACAAAAGAAATCTTTTGTCTTAAAAAGTCACTTTTTATTTTAGTTATTTTACATTAAAATTTAATATCATTTGCATTGTCTTAAATATAAAATTTAAGACAAAAATAGTTTGGACAATAATATTTTAAGACAAAACTTTATATTTAAGACAAAAATATTTTGAGACTAAACTTTATATTTAAGACAAAAACAATTTAAGACAAAAATATTTTAAGAAAAAACATTATATTTAAAACAAAAACAGTTTGAGACAAATATGTTAAGACAAAACTTTATATTTAAGACAATGGTCACTTAAGACAATGGAAATTAAGAGGAAACCCATTTAAGATAGTTAGAAATTAAGACAAAATCATATCAATTTATGATAATATTATCTAACACATGCATAATTGACTCTAATAGTGTGTCCTAAGTCCGCCAGCTTGCAAGCTACTATTGTGTGGCACCTATACCAAGACTACTATTTCAGTTACCATTCACATTATCTTAAATAATGACAATTTTTTTTTGGGCTCTTCATTTTGTGGGGGTAGACGACTTGGAAGAACGCAACAACTTTTCTTGGCAAGATTCACAGACATCAATTCCTCCGTTGTCCCTTTGATATCTATTGATATTATTAGAGATAACTTGTGTGTCGTTGCATTCAGGAAGTTTGCACAGAGATTCCATGAGCGGATAGGGGATACTTATATTTTTAATTTTTGAAAATAAATATTCAAACCACATGAAATTTAATCATATCAATTTATTTCTTTTATATTATGTTTTTCCTTTTTCATTAATCCTTTTTAATTAAATATAAATTCGAATATGCTAACTATATTATTTTTAACTAATTATCAAATCAAAATATAACATTTTGAAAATTGAATATTTTTAAGTAATTTTAAGTATTTAATTTAATATATATTAATTTTAAAATTATATTAAAAATTATATAATAGTCAAGTCCCATTAGCACAACGGGTTGAAAATGGGCCTTGTTAGCAAGTGGACCCAGGATCAAACCTCACGGAGGTTGTTTGTGCCCGTGCTAGGGGAGGAGACATGATAAAATCCAGTCAGCTTAGGGCTGATGTGGCCAAGGTCAGGTACGATCCCCGGATGACTTTGAGGATCACAAAAAAATTGAACATTTTTTTTTCTACATAAAAGTAATAAATTAAAGATAATTTGACTTTAAAAAAATTACAATATTAAAAAATAATAATAATAATAAATAAATAAAAATTGTTGCCTAACTTTCATTGTTGATATATATTATATTATATATATATATATATATATTATATATTAATATATATATATATATATATATATATATATTATATAATATATATTATATATATATATATATATATATATATATATATCCACTGGAAAATCGTAATTTTTCATTAAAAACTTTGAAAACTTACATATTGTAGATGCAATTGCATATGTTGTATCATTCTAGCCTCTGAGGACTTTTTCAAAATAGCCAATTTAACTATGTACCTTTCAGTTCACCACGCAAGGTGATCATTAAAAAAAACTATAATAAGAGTCTGTTTATAAGCATATACATATGCCACGCAGGGCATTTTTATCCACATAAATATGTCTGCGAAATAAAATATATACATAATCAAAAATACATTTCTCGATAATAGACATGATAACTATTGTTCAAGGGCTCTCTGCCCTATGATAGTGTTGATCTATGTATGGGCAATGGTAGTAGCGGTATTCATTTGTCCCCCGCTGTTCCTGGACCATCCACTCTCCTCTGGGAAGTGTCATGGCCTCCTGGGATAGCCCATCAGCACAGCTGTTATGTTCCCTATAGATATGATTGCAAGTGATGTCATTAAATTGAGCCTTGAAAATATTAACTTCATCCAAAATATTACTGAGTGTGTGTATGTGACAAACAGTAATGTTATTAAACCAATTTATGATGATCTTTGAGTCTCCATATATGTTTATGTTCATGCAATGATGTCCCAAAGAGAAATGAAGAAGGTGTTGAAGGGTAATGAGCTCAGCAAAATTATTAGTTCCAGCACCTAACCTCATCCTCACTTTATAGCAATGTTATTCACTTAAGTATATGGTAAATCCCCCACCACATCCCTGTTGATTTGCTGCTCCATCGAAAAACGCCCAAGGTGTGTTTTTATCAATGTGAGGAGGTGCATGAGGTCTGCGGGCTCTAGGTTGTTGTGGATCAGGCATCTCATTATATGCTGATACAATACATGCCGCAATGTGTGGCCAGCACATAGGCTTGTTGTCGAAGATAGAGTTGTTTCAGGCCAGCTAGACATACTAGTTGATAATCAAAGGTAGGTTTTGTAGTTTGGATCCATTATGCCGATTAAACCAATCTTCCCAAGTACTGTTGATATCTTCGCCTGCCCATTGCCTAGTGAAATGAATAGAAGAAGATATATTGTGCCGGAGAGTAATCAGGGCAGAGCAATTCAAAAAGAGATGTATAGTCGATTTGGATGAAATTTTACATAGGGTGCACCAATTTGGTCCATGAAATGATCTATGAGTAAGATACTCTCCCATAGGCACTTTATCTCTAAGAATACACTAGAAAAACAATCTGGTCCGAGGAGGTGTTGTAAGTTTCCAAATTGACTTCCACCAAAATGTAATCTGTTCCGGCTTTTTGTGGGAGATCAAGGATAGATACCCTAACTTTGGAGAGTATATACCATTCTCTACGAGACACCAGATAAGTTCATCAGGGCCCTCTTTAATCCTGATATGAGATTCAGATAGTGTAGAGATATAATCATTCCATTCCTGGTGCTAGCATGGAGGTAATTCAAGTTGTTGTGCAGATTTCCATGCTTGGGAAAAAATATAGGTGTTTTGTTGATATGCAATATTTGCAATCACCTTGATATCATGGGAATGTAGATGTTGTATGAGATCTCTAGGCAGCTGATATCTTCCTGCTCCTCCAATCCATGGATCCAAACCTATCCGGGCCTTTGATCCATCATTGATTTGCCAAGCAAGATTGTCCCTGATATGAGGGAGAGAAAGAAGGAATGCCTTCCAAACTGTTGAGATGCCTGACTTTGGCCAACTTGGCAATCAGACCCAATCCCTGATGTGCAGAGGCCAGATATACTTATGATAATAAATGGTAGTCCAAAGGTTTTGTCCCGTCAACAGGGTCTAACCCATTTTTGCAGTAAGGGCTTGTGCAAATAAAGGGAGATGTTTAAGCCCCCAACTGCCCCATTTCTTAGGCAATGCATTCTTCTTCCAGCTAACCCATGCAAAAATCTTTTTGTCCCGATTCCCATTCCAGAGGTATCTGTTGCATAGTTGTTGTGTATGAGCAAGGATATTTTTGGGTATCCAAGCAAGTGCCATCCAGAAGACTGGCGTAGCCTACAAAACAGATTTAATTAGAACGAGTCTGCCTGACCTGGATAGATATATGTGACTCCAGATGGACAACCCTTTTTCCAATTTGGTAACTAGCCAAACCCAATCTGCAATCCTCTGACTAATAGGCTTTATCCAGAATCCCAAGTATTTGAGACCCCTATCTAGTGGATGGATACAGTAAGGAAAAAGCTGATGAGAAAAGTGGGACTCTTGAATGGAGGTTCGAGCAAAGGTGATGGTAGATTTAGAATGGTTAACTAGCATCTAGTGGCAGTTGAGAAAAGAAGGAGAATTTTGGAAAAGGTACGAGAGTCCCGGATACTACCATCAAGGAAGATGAGAACATCATCCACAAATAGAAGATGAGTAAGAAAGCAATCATATGATATCTTGAGTCAACATAGATCTCCATCCCACTTAGCCGATGCAATCAAGCGACTAAGTCCATCCATTACAATCAAGAAGAGGAGGGGAGAGAGTGGGCAGCCTTGTCTAAGCCCCCTCTCTGAATGGACACTAAAGGTAGGAAAGGTAATGCAGGCCATAATCCAAGTGATGAAGTGATGGGGGAAGCCCAAATGAATAAGAAGCATCTTAATATAAAGCCAACTGACTAGGTCAAAGGCTTTTGCCAGGTCTATCTTAAGAATAATTCCCTTATGATGTCTGGTCTAGAGAGAATGTAATGCTTCTTGTGCGATATATATATATATATATATATATATATATATATATGTTATATATTATATATATATAATATATAATATATATATTATAATATATATATATATATATTTCAAAAACTATACATAAAGAAATCCAAAAATAAATAAAATACAAATTCATCAATATATGCATCTTGCATCTTAACCTTCATTTTTTCCTTTTAAATGAAAAGTTTAGAAATTTGATTCTTGCATATGTCTTATACTCACATCTGCAATTTTCTTTTCACTATTGAACAATATATCAAAAGATAGATAAATATACAATAATTATAACTTATTTCATTATTTCTTAGATAAAAATATATTTAGTATTTAAATTTTTTCTTATTGTAAGAAAACTTTCCTCTTTTTTTTTCCAATAAAAAAGCATAATTCCATTAATATAATAAAAACAAAATTACATTCTACATATATACTTATTTTATTGTGTATTGTTGCCATTTGTTTCAATGTTCAAGAAGATACTTATAGATTTATATCATGCTACAACAAAAGCTATAAATATGTACTCAGCCATAGTTGTGCCATCATGAATCGCCATACAGAAACAATGGCAAAAAAAGTAAAAACAACTTTAACTGTTTCACACATTGTTTCCGTAATAAGTTGAACTTTATACAGAAAAGTATGCCATTGCTCACAAATATTCCATTTCCATATACAAAAAGTTGATTTGTGCCCAAAACTGAAACAAGGAAATTGTTGTCGCCACCATAGAAGAAGTCCAAAAACTGCTATATATATAAGAAACAAAATATAAATATTATAAAGTTATCGGTGCCCAGGACTATACTGGAACATGGATGAACTATGGAATATCATCAAAGGGCCTGTGATAATAAGCAAAATGATCAAGTCCATGTATCTTTGTCATGTGCCATAGACCCATGTCCAAAACAAGGTCTTCCTTAGAAAATTGGTATGCATCTTTGTTCCTCTCCTTGAAAATGTATCTCCAAGAGAAATGAGTGAAATTTAGACACATTGTAGAAATTGTAGAAATTCCTTGTAGATTCAAACTGCTTATGTAATATGCTAAAACAAAAGCCTTGAATCTATAAGGAATTTATGCATGGTATCAGAGCTGAAATCACACTAGAAGAGAAGAATATGTGTTTGTCTTTGCAGGTGAAATTGAATTTGGAGGATCACTCTTCAGAGCCAATGGGATGTCTTTCTATGGATTGAGACTTGAGTATGCCCTTAAGGATATATCGAATTATATTTCTTGGAAGAATAGGATGGAAGCAGTGTTGGAAGGCAATGGGATGAAGGAATTCATAGACGATATTCCTAAGCCTCCAATAATAGATGCTTAAGATCCGACAAAGTGGAAGAAATGTGTTGCAAATGTGAGGAGGATCATACTAAAATGAGTTCGATATCATATTGTCTCATACACCACATGTAATGTGGAAAGCCTTGATAGACTTGTTTCATAATAACACTGCCAACAAGAAGTTGGCATTGAAGGACAACCTTCATAAGATCAAAATGGAGAAGGGATACACAATGCCACATTACTTGATCAGGTTCACCTATTGTCAGGATGAGCATGGGAGCGTTGGTATTATAGTTTGTTGAAGATGATCTAGTCAACCTAACACTTCTAGGTCTTCCCAAGAGTTAGCACAACTACCAGGATTTGGTAAATGGGAGGGAACATCTACCAAAGTGGGCGTGGTTGTGGTCTGACTTGGTGTAAGAAGAAATAAGGTAGAACACCAAAGATGGAACCTCATCCAAACATGATGATGAGGAGAATTGTGCCTTTGTTGGAAAGGCAAAGAATGAGAAAGGGAAGAAATTTAAATCTAAAGGGGATCCAGTCAGGGTGACAAGAAGAAGGACTTGTCGAAGATTAAATGTTTTCATTTCTGTGAGCTGGGACACTATGCCATAAAGTTTCCCCTGAAGAAGGCCGGCAAGAATTCCTTAGGATGAGTGGCAAGTGGAGATATGCATTCACAATTCAAGTTAGATTTCACCCTCATTGCATACATGGTAACATTGGTGATGGATACTTTGTGGTATCTAGACAGTGGAGCCTCATTCCATATTATCGGAAACAAAGAATTTTTCAACAACTTGGAGGAGAAAGACCTCCATATGCACCTCAAGATGGGAGATGATGGAAGGTGTAGCACGACTGACATCGGTATTGCTATTTTTCAGAGGGAGACTGGTTCTCCTCTCACATTAAAAGATGTCATGTATGTTCCGGGTCTAAAGAATAATTTAATTTCAGTTTTTATGAGGAAAACTGTGGCTAAATGTGATATTTAGAAAAGGAAATACTTTCCTTCATCACATAGCCACGAGAAGGGTGAAGTGAATTGGGGTTCAGGTGATGAACCTCTACAAATTGGATGTAGAATATTGTGCTGCTTTGAGCATGAAATCAGAGAAAGTGCAAAGCCAAAACATCAGTGAATTATGGCATAGAATATTGGGCCATTAGCACCATGGATCCTTGAAGTTCATGCAACAGACTTCTACAGGACTTCCCAAGGGTGCACTAGAGAAACGAGATATATGCAAAGGGTTTACATTGGGGAAGTACACCAAAGCCGCCTTTCATGATAAGGATAATTAAGTGCAAGTGATCCTTGAAAGAGTTCACTCATATGTGTTTGGACCATTCTCGACAACCACTACAACCAAGAACAGGTATTATATGATATTTGTATATGATTTCTCATGTAATTGTTGGATATTATTCATGCAGAAGAAAGAACAAACATTCTCAAAATTTTAAGAATTTAAAACACTTGTTGAGAAAGACACTGGCAGGAAAGTGAAGGCTCTCAGCAAAAATAACGGTGGAGAATATGTGTTGAATGAGTTCAAGAACTTTTGTGCATCAGAAGGAATTCGACAGGAGTTAATAGAAACCCATAAATCACAATAGAATGAGGTGGTTGAAAGGAAGAACATAAGTATTGTGGGAGTTGCATAGGAAATGTTACATCATCAAGCAATATCTTTGCACTTGTGGGTTGAAGCATGCAACATAGTTGTATATGTGCAGAACAAGAGCCCTCATTGAATTCTCAGGATAAGTACACCAGAAGAAAATTTTCCAGTGAAGAAACCAGATGTGTGACACTTTAGGATCTTTGGTTCATCAATTTACTGTCATGTTACCAAGGATGCAACGAAAAATCTAGAGTCGGTAGTTGAGTTGGGCATATTTGTGGGGTACACTGATACACCTCATAACTATCGGGTGTACCTTCCATCTCAAGGGATCAAGATTTTTTGTAGAGATTTGAAGCTCGATGAAAAGAAGTCCATGAGATGTTCCCTTCAAAGGGATCTTCAGTTACATGTAGATGAGGATATTTTAGCTCCAAAAGAAGAACCTTAAGATGATGTGGAGCATACACAAGTAGAGGAGCAGAGAATGGAAGCACTCATTCATGGAGAGACATCCATAGATTGAAGGAAGTGCACCAAAGAAGATGAAAGATTGATACATGATGCTAGAGAGAATGTTGGAGAACCCACATCACAATGCAGGAAGAGGAGGTCACCAGATAGTTACACTGGCTACATGTCTCTAATGAGCGAGACACAATGCAAGAAGAGGAGGTCACCAGATAGTTACACCGTCTACATGTCTATAATGAGCGAGAGTGTAGAGATTGAGCCATCCTCATTCAAGGAAGCAGTGCAACAACTAATGTGGGTTGATCCCATGGTAAAGGAATATGGTTCCATTATTAGGAAAAGTGCTTGAGAAGTTGTTCCAAGGCCATTGAACAAGGAAGTGGTAGGTTCCAAGTGGATCTACAAGGTGAAGCAAGCAGCAGATGGGAGTGTTAAGAAACACAAGGCCAGATTTGTGGCCAAGGGGTTCTCTCAAGTGGAGGAAATTGATTACAAGGAGACATTTTCTCTAATAGAAAGGTACTCTTCAATATGATCTATTTTATCACTTTCAGCACAAATGGGATGGAAGATACATTAGATGGATGTGAATACAACCTTCCTCAATGGAGTGATTGAGGAAGAGCTGTATATAGAGAAATCAGAAGGATTTGAGACCTTCAATATAGATTCACATGTGTGCAGACTCAAGGGAGCATTATATGGATTGAAACAAGCACCCTATGCTTGGTACACCAAGATCGATAGCTATTTCACCAAGTTGGGCTTCACCAAAAGTGAAGTAGATGCAAACCTTTATTATATTGTGGTTGAAGGTAAATTATTGATTATATTATTATATTTTAATGCTTTAATTGTAATAGGTGATGAGAAGTTGGTCAAATATTGCAAAGAGGATCTTGCAAGACAATTCAAGATGAAGGGCCTGGGGCTTATGAATTATTTCATCGATATGGAAAGGAGATGGGGAATAGTTTGTTTCTCAAGGAAAGTATGCCAACGAGATAATGAAGAAGTTCCACATGGACAGCAGTAAACCCATGGAGACTCCTTTACCAAGGAATTGGAGGAAGGAAGATGCTACTTCAAGTGAAGTGGTAAAGGCTACCATTTACAGGAAGCTAATGGGTTCACATATGTACTTGGTGAACACACAACCATACATGTGTTTTGTAGTTAACCAACTTAGTCAAGAAATAGTTAAGACAACCAAACTGTATTGGAAGGAAACTAAAAATGTGTTGAGATACCTCAGAGGTACCACTCAGTTTGGTTTTTGGTACATATGGACAGAGGGAGTGAAGCTTCAAGGCTTCATAGACGCAGATTGGGCAAGGAGTCCATCAGATAGGAAGAGCACATCAGGAAGCAAAGATCAGTTGCTCTCCGTTCAACAGAAGCATAGTACATGGTTGCTAGTCAAGCAACTTGTGAAGCTATCTAGATGAGGAAGATTGTTGTTAGGTTACTTAGTCAATAGATAGATCCTATAATGATTTACTATGACAGTCATAGTTGTATCAAGCTCTCTGTGAATCCATTTTTTCATGATCGGTCCAAGCATACCAACATCAGGTATCACCATCTCAGAGATTATGTGCAAAGGAGAATCATGTTTCTAGAGTACATTCCTACAAGGGAACAAGATGCAGACATCTTTACTAAGGCACTATCAAAAAGAAAATTCAAGTTACATAGAGGCAGGATTGGGGTATATGATAATTCCTTTGTTGTTGAGTGGGAGTTTTGAAAATGCAACAAGAAAAATCTTGATTTAATTTTCCCTTGAATTAAATTAGGAGAAATTTGTAATTCCACAGCACAAGACAACTTGTATGAGTTACTAAGTTAATTTGACTTAGTTGGTTCAATTAATTCAAGTTGAGGGTCTAACTGGAGTCATGTAGAGTGTATTTTACTTTATAGGAGCCCTGGTTGAGTTTATTTTGAGTTGTAAATAATTAATTCAATTTAATTGAGTTAAAGTCAGTTAAACTAGTTTCAATTAATGGAGGAACTAGTAGGATGTCTAACAATGGGGTTTTGCTTCATGTATTCAACCAGTTAACTGATAATTCAATCACAAATAACTCATGAATGTGTGATCTAAGAGTTACCCAGTTGAGATTGGAGTTCAAGGGAAGTGTATTATCAGTTTTATAATCATCCAAATTGTACAGGTGGTGCATGAATTCAAAGGAAGGCCTATGATGGATTGCATAATTCCAATTGAGGAATTTCCCTAATTAATAGGGGATAATTCCCAAGGAAAGAGTGCAAGGAAATAGGGACTTGGGAAAACTAAAAATTGGTTGAGAATTGGCCAAGGCTTGTCTAGGAAGCTGCGAGACAGATAGAGATAGTGTAGAGGTTTCTGAGGATTGAGAAAACCATTGTAATCTTCTCATATTTTCTGACTAATGCAATAGACTGATAGCATGGGTTTTTAGTTGTGGCTTTCCCCAAGCAATCATTGTGTAATGTGTTGATTGAATTCTTTCTCTTGTGTGCTTCATGATTTCTTGATCGATTAATTGTTTTAGTTGATGAGTAGAGTAGATTCAAGTATTTTGTTTTAGCATATTACACAAGCAATTTGAATCGACGAGGATTTTCTACATAAATCTCATCCGTAATAGTCCTCAAAAAAATATTTATGCTTCGTTGTGACCCATTGACCCAGTTGATCACCAGCAAGAAATCCACATAGATCTAAATTTTTTCATGCCCTCTATAAATAGCAAAATCCTTAAAAAAAAACCAAATGCTAACAATTCTGACCAATTGTTTGATCTGTTTCCTATACCCATTTTGACCTTATAAGAATGATGCTCAAATATGTAAAGAACGAAACCTCCTCCTACGAAGTTTTTGTTTTTCTTGACTTCCGCTTCGAAGTAGCCCTATAAAATTTATTTGTCTAAGAGCTCTTCTCTTATGATTCTTGGAGGAGGAGCTTCTTTGGATTGTGGGTAATGACTAAGGATAGCCCCACTTGCCACTAATATTTTTCTTCGGTTAGATTTTAGACCTCCAAATATTTCCTTGTTCCACGTGATCCAGATCCCCAATTGATTATTGGAGGGAGAGCTTGGAAAATTCTATTCTCTCTATTATCAACCCAGGAATGTTAGGATTTGGCATATACTTCTTCCCCCCACCTGCTTTGGAAACCCAACATCTATTTGCATTCTTTCCAAGTCCGTTGGTAAAGGGGCATGATGTAAAAAGGTGATTTATTGTTTCAATTGCTCCCTTGCATAAAGCACATCATCCTGGGCCTACTGCATATCTTATTTGCATAATATCGCACGTCAGGACCTTTCTAGACATAATGCACCAAGTTATCAATTTTTCCTTTGGTGGGAATTTGTCCTTCTAGATAACCCTCCACCACCATACCTCCTCCTCCATTTGGGTCTGTGACATCAAGTGAATGTATCATGATTTTGGAGTGTAAACACCATATGGAGAGAAAGCCCATACCAACTCGCTATCCTGGTCAATAATCCTAATATGGGCCCTTTTCAGCACTTCTAGATAATTCCCCCAACTATCCCAGAAATCATGGGGGAGATTTAGGTCCACCGTTGACTACCATCCTTGTGACCAGATTGATGTAGTCTCAGGATTTTCAATTTGATTTAAGTTTATGATGCCAACATCCTATAGAAAGATTACCAGATTTTGAGGTAGAATATTATCAGCACCACTACATGTCCATGGATCACATCCCAGCCTCGTCCTTTGTATGTTCCCAATCATCCATGCCAGCCCAATAGAGATTAAATCAAATGAATTTAGGATAGATCTCAAACCACTGAGATATTTCCTCTTGGATTGATAGTCATTCGGATCCAATTTTCCAAAGAAAGGGGCCTGATGTACTTTTGATATACTACCTCAGTCCATAATTTGGACGTGGATAGCAACCTCCATCTTGATTTCATAGCCAGTTCTTTAAAGAAAAGAAAAATAATTTTGATTCCCCACCCACCAAGCAATTTGGGATTCGTTATTCTCGACCATTTGACCCATGACAAAACAAAAGTATCTTGATTCCCTTCCTAGAGAAATTTAAAACATAGTCTCTGAGCTTTATCTAAAATAACTCTTGAAATCCATGGTAGCACCATCCAGTAGGTTGGGATAGCTTCAATCATTGATTTTTCTTGGACAAGCCTCCCAGCTCGACATAACTACCTATGATTCCGACTAGAAAGTCTCTTCCCTAGTTTTTCCACAAGCCAAGACCAATCTTTAATCCTATATCTATTTGGTTTTAACTGGAAGCCCAAATATTTTATCCCTACTTCAAAAGTCCTTACCTCATAAGGGAACATGTTTCTCAAATTTTTGATTTCCTGGACTATCAAATCATGAACTGTGAGAGTGGATTTCATATCATTTACCACCATTCCAATTACACTGCTGAAGAGTGTCAAGATATCATGTAGACGTTGAATTTCTTTATAATCCCCAATG
The DNA here is from genome assembly GCA_000404065.3 of Pinus taeda. NCBI lineage: Eukaryota > Viridiplantae > Streptophyta > Pinopsida > Pinales > Pinaceae > Pinus > Pinus taeda. Next base: position 117,287 of record APFE031567445.1, on the reverse strand, counting down.
AAAATATTAAAATGTCATCAACAAATAATAAATGAGTGATAAACATTGTTGGAGCAACACTTAAACCTTTGAAACCCTGTCTTCTTTTGGCCTCTATCAACATTTTTCTTAAACCTTCAACAATAGGAGAAAAATAAGGGGCAATAGAGGAAAACCATGTCAAAGACCCCTCTTTGCCCTAAAAAAATGGGATTGCTCCATTGATAAGTAAAAAAAAAAAAAAACTTTCTACTAATATTGTGTGTGTGTGTGTATACAAAATGCAATTTAGTATTTTTTTTATATTAATTTATTATTAGGTATTAAGATTTTGGTAAATATTTTCATCTAGTAATTATAAAACCATGAATGCATTATTAAGAAACCAAGTAATATTAGTAATTAATATCATTTCAAACTAGGGAATAACAACTATGTGATGTATCTTCCTCACATAATAGAGATATATATAAATAAATTATGAAGGAGGTTGAAGGAGTTCCTCTAGCATAAGCTTTAATTTAACCTTAAAATCCATTTTCATGCCCCTATAATCACCCACATCGAAGGTTGACTTAGCACACCCAGATGGCCCATCACTATAGGTTTGCAGTGCATCATGACCCATTTCATCTCATCGAATTTATCAATCTGAAACTATGTGATTCCATACTACACCTCACTTCTTATATTTCAAGATTATTAAAATTCACAAGTTTATCACTTATTGAAGCATATATATAATCATTCCATACAATTATGCCTTAACATAACCAATATGAAAATGATATGAATGAAAGTAATCTTATAGAATCAACAATGCAACTGGCCTAACAGTTTTCAAATATTCAAATGTGTTACAACCAAGTGAACTCTAGTCTCATATAGAAATTTAAATATTATAAGAGCACACAATTCATACAAACCTATCCCCAAATTTCCTATTTGATTTACTACCATCAATTGCAACTTTGTCATAGATCAAAATTGTTTCACTTGATAGAAATAATAAGTACTCTCTTATGCATGCAATGTATGAAGAGTTAAGTTAAGTGAAAGAAAGAAAGTAACGTCTAATATTAGAAGTCAAGTGAGTCGGAGTTAAAAATTCCATGCCTTGTCAAGAAAAGATAAGGAAAAGAAGAATGTTGATTTATGTTAAAGTGAAGTTAGAAAAGTTTTGTTAAAGCATCAATTCATAGTTTGCATGAGGAAAAAAAGTTAGAGTTTGTATGGTTCCATATTCAGAAAGTTTAGTGCTTGTATACTCATGGTTGGGTCATTGTAATGTGAAGTAAAAAGAGAGAATAGCAGAAACTCAGTGGATTTATATGAGAGAATAATTAATGAATAGAACTTATTCATTCAAGCATAAGCTTGTGTACTTACTTTTCTTGTGTTTGCATGTTTATCTCTGCCTCCAAATAACAAGTGGTATCAAAGCAAGTTTTATCAAGTTTTCAAGGAACCAAATAAGTTAAGAAGGTCATGAATGACTTCCACTAAGAGCCTTGGCTATTGTGAGTAGCCTACAAATCAAAGTTCACATCCATTCATCCATAAGTAGAAACTAGAGCTCATTGAGGGTTTGTAAACTCAACTACTAAAAGATCAGGGTTAGGAGCCTACAGATCCACTACCACTAACCAAAGGAGGATTCTCCACCATAAGTTGTATTTGTGAGCCTCCATAAGAATTTTCATAGAAGAGCTTAGCAAAGTTGCTAGTAGTTTTTGGGAGCCACTATTAAAGTGAAGGTTAAAATGTTTAGTTTTAAATATAATCAAGTGTATGTGACGTTCATTTCTAGAATATTGACATAATAAGGAAACAAGACAAAAGACAAAATAAATACGACGGTCATGTGTCACATAGCAAGACCGAAGCAAACCGAGAAAAGAAATCAAAAGGAAGAGACAAAATATTTCAAAGAGCTCATAGAGGTTCTCGCCACAGTTGGGGAAACTAAAAGAAAAGTAGATGAAGTAGAACAATTTGAGGATGAAGGGATTATGATATATCTAGTAAGACTTCCAAAATTTACTGGTAAAAATTTAATTTTTGGAAACTGTCAAATTGAAAAATTTTCTTTGATGTAAAGAGTTGAATGAGTATCGGTCTAACAACCCATATGATGAAGTATGTGATGCCTTAGTATTGGATCTTACACAACATGCATTGGATGATAAGTCCTTGTGCAAGGTAGCAAAACCTACATGTTCCTAGGAAGCATGGAAGACCCTGGAAGTAGAATCTGGTATAAATGAAAGTGACATAAAGCAGTAAATTACATTACAAGTTGTTGAAGAATCAATAGAAATTCAACTACAGGTCTAAGAGTAAATGAGCAAGAATTTAGGAGGAAAACAAAGCTTGTAGAATCCCACTCAAATGTGGATGATGGTCATAAAGACTATAAAAGTGAAACCCATCATGCAAACATTCATATGGATGAATAAGACATAGAAAACATTGCATAGTGAGAAGCTGAAGCCTCTACGTGTGAAGTAGAGCAAGAGCATATAGATGCTCAAGAACCCGACTGTAACATGGATGCTGAAGATGATGGTGAATACCACTATGACGAGACACATGTGGATGGTGACTGCAAAGTGAGTTGTAAATTAGTGAATCCAACAATAGACCTTGTTGATGATGGTGAAGCTTCAAATAATGAATTCAATAACATGTGTGATCTAGTTGGTATGATTGTAGTTGATGATGAACTCTTTGCATCAGAGTTTGAGGCATTTAAGTTTGAGAATGACAAAGACATTTTTTCATGTGAAGTAATGGCTTGTAGAAATGAAAGTGCATCTCTCATGAATCCAACAACAAATGATGAATTTGGTGAAGTTGAAATTGTTAATGATCACATGCATGCTTAGATATTTCACCAAATAGTGGATGAAAATTATATTGATGAAATTTGTGGTCTCTTTTTTTAAACAAGGACTAATTGTGTAAATATGGAAAGTTCCATGCTTGATGAAGAATTAAAGGTTGAAGCTACCACTGTAGCAACAAATTATGAAACAACAGTTAAAATTTCTCATGAAGAAGTGTGTGATCTAATGACAATTGATGATTAAGAAGAGGATAAAGTTATTCATGAGTTTTTTATGATAATATACACTAACAGCATATTAGTGGAAGATAGCCTCAATGTAATTGAAGAGGAAAAGAAGAAAAAAGAAGCAGAGAAAGCTCTCACTGCAGAGCATAATTAAGATGACTTTAACATTTATTTTGAGTGTGCAAGTAGACGGGACAACAATCCCGTTACAATTTTAGCTTAAAGAGAATATGAATAAAAATATGTAGGAAAGGGCATCAAAGTTTCTGAAGACAAAGAAGAAAGCATTGAAACAACCTTTCAACAATGGAGTCAAGAAGAGATCAAATTATACTATCAAGAAATATGGCAGAAAGAAGATCAATAATATGAAGTGGAAGAAGCATGGCAAAGTTCATAGTTTGAAGATGAATAGTTGTGGTAGTAGTCCATTAGTGAACTAATATTTCAACAAGAAGCTATAGAAGATAGACTCTTAAAGCCTAAATTGTTTTTTAGACCAAATATAAAATAAGTGAAAGAAAAATTATAGTGGCAGCATGTGAGGAAATATGGAGCTTACATCAAGAAATCACAACTAAAAATGAAGTAGTTCCAAGGGTATAGAATTAATAAAGAAAAAATTTCATCGGAAAACATATTTTGAGTCAATTTTTAATTGCAAGTGTAGCATTCATATTTGAGTCATGATTAAGTTAAGATTGAGTCATATGGTCATAATTAAGTGGGATTATTAGAAATAGTCATTACTCTCGTATGCCTGAAATGCATGCAGAGTAGAGTTAAGTTAAGGAAATCAATTCAAGTATAATATTAGAAGTCAAGTGAACCAGATTTAGAAGGTTAATGCTTTGTTTAGAAAACTTGATTCAAGAAAAAGAAAAATGTTGATTTAAGTGAAACGAAAGTTAGAAAAGTTTAGTTAAAGCGTGAAGTCTTAGTTTGCATGAGGAAAGGAAAGTTAAAGTTTGCATGATTCCATATTTAAAAAGTTTGGTGTTTATATATTTGTGGTTGGGCCATTATAATGTCAAGATATAAGAGAGAATAGTCATAGCATGATGGATGTGTATGAGAAAATAATTAATGAATATAAATTGTTTATTCAAGCAGAATCTTGTGTATTTATTTGTCTTTTGTTTTCATGCCTATCTTTTCCTCTAACTAATAAGCACTTATCTCCCTACACTTTGTCATGTAATAAAATTGTGTCATGACTTGTGCAATGACCCACCCAATGATGCTAGACATTTGGGTTATTGCACACTATCCAAACCCATATAAACTTATGCATTTCCCCTCCAACATCTTCACCAACTCTTCATCTCACGTTAGCACTTATAATCCAAATGGTACTTGGTAAAATTCTTGTTTCCTTAGCCAACTCTCCTGTTGCATTTATAAGCAATCATTCCAAATTGAAGAAGGTTGCATCTTTCCATTTTGAATGGGCTAATGTTCCGCATTACATACTTTTGCAAAATGATAGTTCGGCCCAACCCGCCTTAATAGTCATCTTTGTTCCCTTGTGCTCACATGACTCATGTGTTATCTCTCCATGTCCACTCTAGCTGATTCAACTCATTTTAATGGGTTCCTCTTTACATGTTTGCATGCTACACTCATATGTTCATCCCATGTGCTACACGTTACCTTTCCTTTTACCAGTCAGTTTACCATGTTCAATGTTGCTTCCATAGGCAGTGCACCATTGCAATAAACTTATGATACCAAAAAACACACAGTGATGAACCAATGAACTAGCTAGATGCCAACATAGATTATAGGGGTAGCATTCAAACAAACCAGCTTTCACCAATGTCTAGATGAAGAGTCTCCAACTCAATGCAACATTCAATCCTCCAGAAAATTCAACACAGCATATACATAGTTCAAACGTACCATGGGATATATAGGGGTCAAGGGCACATGGACTTGAGGCCTGCATGTTGCATCTCAATGTTAGGAAATGTTTAGTCCTTAAACCAGTTACAATGATACCAGGCAGGAAACATTCAATCCAATATCAAACACAACCCAACACTTCACAGTATTCAATTCATTCAACACAAAAAAACATAGTTCCAACAAAGAGAGACTTGAAAGCACCAAACAACATGATCCACGACCATTAAAAAGGACTCACCGCAACATTTAAATAGCCATCCAACCATCCACACACATGAATTGCAAGCCTATTTAGAACTTAAACAAGGCTTAAGATTAGTAGGGGTTACGAACAAAGTAATATATATGCCACAACTCTTTTATAATAGTGTTCATTTTTAACAGCTCACATTCCAAACTCTTTTATAATAGTGTTCATTTTTAACAGCTCACTTTCCAATGCATATCAATCCAACACATTTCAATGTAGGGTTTGCATGCATAAAATCAACGTTTTTGTAGGAAATCATGCACCATTGAAAGAATCAATCACAATTTGTAGGAAGTCCAGGCACAATTCAACGATATTATCAGGGATCTTACTTTAGATACAACAATTCATAACTTAGTAGTTGTATCATAGATACCTTTTCTCGATTGGTGCACCTCACACTTGCCCATAATCTGTCCATTGGCCCTTGGATCGGCTACCAGTTATTGAAAAGAACCTAATTCACCATTCTTAATTAGTTAAATTTATCCTTTTGAAGGCACTAGTACCAGTAGTATGATATGCATAATCTAATCCAGATCGAGGCTTCTCCTACGATTTACCTCTGATGGGTGGGGGTAAACATTCTTTGATATTATCTCACCCTTAACAATCTATTTCTTTATTGAAGAGTTATAGTAATTTTAAATATCATTATCTATTCTTCTAGGTGGATGGAATGTTATGTATGCCCATCTGCACATATTTAATCCATTAAAATATATATTAATGTCAATCCTTTAATGCACCACCAAGAACTAAAAAAATGATTAAACTACCACCAACGTATTTATAACAATGGTATGCAAATGAATGATAATATTTTATTCATTTGGATGAAAACTACCTCACTTGATATTAATTCTCAAATCGTTGATCCATTGTAATCTGTAGCTCTTTCCACAATGAAATTTGAAGACCTATCATGAAAGTAAATATGAATCAATGCACAAAAATGCTAAAAAAATCATAGTTTAGGTTGTTGTTGGGCATCTTATTGTTGGGTAAGGAGGATTTATAGAAATAGGCATTGTTGGTCCCACATTTGTTCAACCAAGATTTGCGCAAGGATGGAGTTTTTGGAGTCTCTTGATTTATTGGATATTTGACAAAGATCCACGGCCTTCCTTCTCCACACTGGAGGAACCTTTGATGTGGACTCACCATGAAAAGCCTTGAAAAGTTATTTTCTTAGCTAGACTCACTATGCAGAGCCCCAAAAAGCTATTTTCTGGGCTATTGATGTGACAACTCACTAAAGAAACTTTACCAACTACCTTCAATGGTTATGTGCTTAAACCCCATGACAGGAAAATAGAATGTCAAAGTTGATGAGTGAAGCCCAATAAATGACATATGGCCAGAGCTAAAACCTTCAAAGGAGAGTCTCAAAACTGGCCCTATCTTCATGACTCATCATTCTCGATCATCGGTGAGGGTGGGTCCACAATTATGTTGAACATTCTATTGAAAATGATCTATTATCTTTTCCAAAACACCAAACCAACAAATCATGATGAAACATAGCAACGGATTATAGAAGTGGGATAAAGAAATCATTAAGGAGTAGTCACATTAGTTCAAGGAGATCCTTTGGAGATGAATGACTGTTGAGTATTAGTGCATGTATAATGAATGTCTCAAGCACTACTACACAAAGAATGTTTTTGAAGTTTTTAAGACATTTTTTGTCATTTAATTTTTATTTTGTCTTAACTATTTATTTTTTGTATTAAATTTTGATATCTTTTAAATTATGTGTGCTTCACTTAGATGAATTGTCTTGCAGTTGTGTTAAAATTTTCACACGCATGGCTATTCCTACCACTGGTGTGTATCTTAGGAAAATTTGTAGAGGGTGACAACAATATGTGAAGGTTGTGGCACCAACTAGGGCAATGGAAACAATTTTTTATAACACTAGGTAGATGTGGATTGCCTCAAGGCTAATTTCTTGAAAGATATAGAGGATATGGATTTACCATCTTCTTCCTGATCCTCCCCCGCCATTTTCCTATGCATCTGCTTCAGCCAACACTATATTTTACTTCATCTTCCTCCTCCACCACTATTCTATGGCTCCACTTCGGCAGGGCCCTAGCAAAAACACTAGGAGGATGGGGATCTTCACCATCTTACTGGCTCAGGGATGATTTCTGGAAAATGTGGAGGATATGGATGTGCCATCTTCTTCCTAATCCTCCATTTTTTTATGTGGCTCTTCTTTGGCCAAGCATTGGATTTGCACTATTCTTCCTCATCCTCCATTGTTATTCTTTATGTGGCTCCGCTTCGACAAGGCGCTTGAAACAAAGTTGTAGTTTCATCAATCGATTTCATGGCTCAATTGTTATGATCTTTCTCATATTGACATCCATACTCTATTACTTACAATCATATGGCACCTTGATTTTAAATACATAATCATATCAACCTAAATTTCATTTTTATCTACATGTTATAGGTATGCCTTGTGTGCCTATTCCTCTGTTGCTTAATAGTTTCCATTAGTAACTTGGAAGAAATTGGGGTCAAAGTTTAAGGGTGCAATTTATTTGCATATTATCATTTATCCAACATTGAAAAGGGTAGGGTAATGATCGTTATTTCTTTAATGTCTATCGATGATTCTATGTTGGAATTTATACCTAATGGGTCAAGCTTTTTATACTGAATATTGGAAATAATGTTGTATAACCATCGATCAAGTAAATTTTTTATGCAGTGCAAACATCCTTTACTTGTATGCATACATGTTCATAGTCAGGTTTTATACTATTGAAGGGTATACTTTATTTATATATTATCGTTTATCAAACATTGTAGAGGTTAGGGTAAATATTATTTTTTCCATCTCTACTGGTGAATCTATGTCAGAAATTATACCAATTGAGTCAGGGTTTTTATACTTGATATCAAAAGAAAAATTATATGATGTTAACTTAATTTCATGTATCTCTTTATATGATGACACTATTAAACGCGTCGAGGAAAACTATCCAATCTAATCTGGAATTGCCTAATATTACCTAAGTAATTGAAAAGCGTAGTAAGTAGTTTGGTATCCCTGTGATAGGTGTTTAATCTGCTTACTATGGTTTTCAAATTAACATGGTATTATAGTGCTTGGCTTCAACCGTTTGGGATTTTTTTTTCCAAAATAGATTTTTCCTCAGCAGGAATGATTGGAACCTCGGAAACCCTTCCATTTCTCTTGATTATCATCCTATCGTGCGTGATTGAGATCAATCAGTAGAAGAATCCTTTGGTTTTTCCCTCCCTTTATCGACCAGGCATTTTCGTCTTGTTTTCTCTAGTTTGGTTTTGTGGATGGGTGGGTAGATGTTGCCTAGTCCTTTCCATTCCCTTATGTATGTCTGTGTATGGATGTAGTATAGCCATCAGTAGAGTAAATTTTATTTGCATTGTGAATAACAATTACTATTATGAATGCATGTTCATAGCTGGGTTTTAGACTATTTTCCAATAATGTTGTGTAAAAATATATTCAATTTTCTCATTTGATGGATTTGATACTATATATTGTAAAGAATGTAGTGTAGCCACTAGTAGAGAAAATTTTATTTGTAGTGTGAACATCCATTACTATTATGCATACATTTTCATGGTTAATTTTTGGAAATTTTTCTGGTAATGTTGTGAAAAAATCACATTCGATTTATTACTGGATATCAACCAATAATAATGTACTCGTAAGTAGTGCTAAATGTGTTTACATGATAGAATGTTTTATTAGGTTATTATAGTATACTTCCAGGTGTTTACGGTATGCCCCTACTGCAGATACAGGTTTATTGAAGGATTTGAACCTTAAACATCATAATTTACCTTCTAACGCTTCATATTAGGTAATTTTCAACCCAAAAAGAAACGGTCATTGTCATTTGAAGAAGCACCAGAACTTCAGTGAAACCCATGA
>APFE031567445.1:95478-108100 GCA_000404065.3 Pinus taeda | reverse complement strand
GTGGGTTGGGGAGACGGGGGTTTCCCCACCCTATTTTGTTCAAATTCAGCAAAAGCATTTGATTAATCAATGCTTGTTTTGACAACCTATCTATGTATTGATTGAAAACTCTCTTTATATGATAAAACGAAATTTCTTCAACTAGAATAGCAGCTAATACCTATTCTAGTAGAGGTTTTAAAGTGATGTTTGAAGCCTTAAAGATCCTTCTACACAGTCAACAACTAGTTTTGAATATCCAAAAACTTGTAGTTTGGAGAGTGCTTTTTCTTGTAATCTTTACTATTTAATATATTTAAACGAACATGAAATTCAACCCAGTTGTTTCTATGTATTCCTAATATAATCTTGAATTATAAGTATCCTTGATCAGGAATATGTAACATCCCAATGGCACCGTGGGGCAAGTTTACCCCATCTTGTTCCATAGATAAAAACCTAGCTTTTGGATTTGTCAATTTTTGAGGCTCAAGGTCTGGAAATTTCTTTAGTTTTGGAAGTGGTTTTGTATCTTCATAAACATATTTAACTTTCTGGAAAACATCCAAAAGGGAAAATGACAAATTCTCAAATAATATTACATTTTTGGTATCCAAATTTCCCGTGATACCACACTGGGTAATGCTTTGTGGCCATGTTATCTTCTTGATTTGCTCTAGGAAAACCTAGGAAACAATTGAGTAATCAGTTTATAGTCAATGCTAATTACTCCTTGGTCAGACTACTTTCCTTGATATGCATGCAAGAAACCAAGGACATGATAAAGCTTAAGTTAAATGGTATGAGAATATTCCACTTCATAGAGAAGCATGACTATGAAGAATGAAAGAAGAGATGGATGCAATTTAAGTGAATAATATCAAAATAAAGGCACTTAGGCCACACAAACTATTGCAACGAAAGTAAAAATATTCAACCAATATATTTGAAGACGTGTAACATATGGTATAATCAAACCCTATGTAATGTCCTCTTTTAATTAACCCAAAAGGAAATTATACTTTCCATTCCAAGAAGTCACAAGACATAGATCAAGACACAGATTTTAATAGCTTCTATCTGAACTTTGATTCCACCATTTACTTTTGGTCTCACTTAGGATTGAATGAGAAACATTAATTTTGATCTCAAATAATACTTTTATTTTCTAATGTTACTGACATATGCAATATGATGTATCCTTACTGTCTCCTATAATTATTTAGAAAATGTTTTGTTTGTTGATTTTATTACTTATAGTGTCTAAGTGGATGTTAATTTTAATCTTATCTTCTTCGTAATGGACTCAATCCATCAAAAAGTATGCATAGAGTATCACTGAGTGTGGTTTTCCAAAAGTGGCTAGCGCTACCTAGATATAGATAAACTTCTTTAATAATGTGATGAAAATTTACCTTTTTCTCAAGAATTTCAACTTTCACCTTCTTGATTGAGATATAAAGAATGCACTCGACTGAATCCCAACTAGATTACCTTCGACTTAAAGGTGAGCTACCTCTCCATAGGTTAGGTAACACTCTTTCAACTGTAATGTCCCTTTATGTCACTCTTTTTTCACCACCTCATATCTCAATCAATATGAATTCCCAAGTTTTTTAACATCGATAAGAAATCTACCATGGAACAAAAACCTTTATATGGATCAATAAATCCACTCAACCATTATATGGATGAATTTAATTTTTTAGGCGTTGAATAATTATCAAATATTATATTTTCAAGATTCGTTATATTACCTCTGTCAAGAGATAATTGCCCTGGTGCTGCCCTAGGCTATGCATGGCCCCCATTTTCCTTTCTATTGAACCTCTTATCTTGTTGTCATACACAATGCATTTTTAGTGACTTGGAGAAAAATCATATGTATCATTCCATCATCTTCAAACCATCATGAAAATGTCCTCCAAGTAACTTGGTATGTTGTCCTGGACTTCTAGGTTGTGCTTTATTATTGTCATGGACATTGGACCAAGCTTTAAACGTGATAAGCCCCCTCGTTATTCCCTTCATGGATTTTAAATAATGTAAGTATTTGAAAAAGAAAAAAGGAGAAAGAAATGGGTCATGGGACACATATTCCAATGTTTAAGAGGGATTATTACTTGGAGGCCTTGTGGATGTCATGGACCAGGTGACATGCAAAGAGAAAATAATCAAATAGCACAAGATGATTAGCTAGAGAGACTCTCGAGGGTGACAAGGCCAACAACCTTAAATAATCTGAAACTGAACATTAACTGAGTAGTATATGATGAATTTGAAAATATCTTGGGCCAGTAAGGAAAAACAAATTGAGGAGCTTCCCCTCGTGTCGAGGGATAATGTGAATTATCTATGTTGGGTGGAATGGGGGCTAAGAGATTATGGTGAGGAATGGGGGGGTTGTCCCAAGTATATTTTAGGGAAGGAGGAATGAAAGAAGGTAAGAAATCGCACAAGTTAGGATGAGTCTGCAGGATGTAGCACAAAGGTCATATGTTAATCTAACTTGTTGATTGGATATTTTATGCACTGATTTGATAATGATATTGTCTGCACTATGAAAGTTGTGTGTAGCATAGCAATGGATTTCTCTATCAGTTGTAAAAATGATAGCAATGGATTGCTCTATTTAGACTTATACCCACCAAATTGATATTGTTCTTTCTTAACTAAATGAGGAACTCCGTTAAATTATTTGTCTATAGAACAAATGGCGTTATAGTATGTTTATGGAAGTAAGCCCTAATTTGTTTGCTAGGTTGGTATTAAATTTCCTAGGCAAAAAGGATAGTAGTCGTGGATGATGAATATATTCTCTAAAAAGGAAATTAACTCCACTAAGCCAAAAATAAGAGTAGCTCCTTGCACAGTAAACAAAACATTAATGAAACCATGGAACCTATGATTTTTTGAATAGGGGTGAAGAGTTTTTCTTTGGATTCCCTCTTAGGTGGAGGCCAATCAACTGCCCTACTTTAAATTTATCTTGAATAAGCACTAGTGTGTCCTATGGATTCCCAATACACAGTGGATATACTAAGAGTCCCTGAAGGGTGGAGATAATTCCTTAAAACCTTTGGGGGTGAAGGAATATTGACTTGGGAATCCCTCAATGACAGTTGGGTGGAGAAGACTGCCTCTGGAACCCCAGGAAAGACCTAAAGGGTCATATAGGGTGTAGACTAGCTAAGTCTCTGGAATCCTTGGTTTTGGTCCTAAGCTTGGGGGTTGCATCTACCTACTGGAAAAGTATGGGAGGAGAAATAGGGACCTTACACGCATGCCAAACAAAAAACTTAAGGTCAGGGTCATGTTGTGACCAACACTCTGATAATGGAAGATATTTAATTGGTTCCAAGGTTGTACATCATTGATTTATGTGTATGCATTGGCTATAACAGGATGTCATTTCTGGTAATTGTAGTAACATGGGTTTTCTTGAAAAAAAAAATCTCATGCAAATTGAAAGACCTTCCTACTTACAGTGGGTTCCTAATGATTTGACTATTGTGTTTGTCCATATCTTCCTCACATATACAACCTAGGACTCTAAATTCATCCACCTGTAACAAATTGATTTCTTTTCATTCCAATCACCATGATTGACTGCACAAAATCCTAAGTTTTATTTTGTATAGGAACATAGCTTAAGAGATTTTTTTTGCACTATCTTCATGGTCTCTAGTGTCTGCTGAATTTTGAGTTTGCATGAACTATAAAGTGTGGAGAAAACATGACATACCTTCATCTAATAACAATGACCTGTTGTGTCTAATGTTATAAATTAGAAGGACTATTGTAGTAGTGTATCATAAGAGGATACGTATAAGGTATCCCTGCTACAGTATATCACTTGTAAAAGAACTGGCATGTGCTAAGGGATATAACTTGCTCAAAAATGAGTAGGACAGTCTAACTATGGATAGTGAAAGGAAAGCCTAGTTCTAGGGAACTTGGAGACCTAGATGCTTCCTTCAAAGTTAGATTTGATTCAAGTCGAGCTAGAGTGTTTTCCTTTGATTCAATTTGAGCTGGAGCGTTTTCCTTCCTAGTCTCATCAAAATGCCATATAACGTTGGCTGTTGGGGGCCTACGTTTCTCACTATTCAAGGAATCCTCTCTCTTAATAAATTGCTAAATGTTAAAATTGGCAACTAAGGAAAAACTTCATGTGGGTCATCTTATTCATGGTTGATAATATGTTCATTAGATTCCTCTCATCGAGAGGTGTAGGATTGATATAAAGATCATCCGATTCCGATAAGTATTCATGAAGATCGTGAATTTATCTTGATTAATGGAATTATTATCAAGCCAACCTACAACTCATCTAGGCTCAGAAGCCCAACAGTCGCATCTATTCAAACACCAACGTTGTGTATAAATATAGGAGGAATTTTCCTCATTTGGACTCACTCATCTCATCACATCTCTCTCTCTTTATTGTGCAGAAAAGAGTCTCTTCTCTACTGCGCAGAAATGGGTCTCTCCCTCACACATGTGAAGCCGAAAGCCGCTGAAACTGAAGCTGCAACTGTAGAAGTAAAGTTTGACCTATGTGGACTAGAATATCTCCTCACCTGAACTACGTTGTAGGTTCATCTGAACCTCCTCTGAAAGCCGCAGCTTTTGGTGGTGGAATCAAGTCAATCCGATGGACGGTTTGCAAGATCTCTACTGCCCTAGTTTGAAGGAAACTATTAAAACTGCAGCTGCAACTGTAGAAGTGAAGTTTGACCTACATGGACTAGAAGATCTCCTCATCTGAACTACGCTATAGGTTCATCTGAACCTCCTCTAAAAGCCACAACATTTGGTGGTGGAATCAAGCCGATCTGACGGTCGGTTTGTGAGATATCATCTACCCTAGTTTGATGATGAAGTCGCTAACGCTGATGCTGCTGATCTTGGGTTTGCTACCACTGATACAAATCAAATTTATTGCACTATTTCTCTCTGCTAAATTATTGAAGATAAAAGAAGATTTGATCAAAGGGTTTCCCCACACATTGTGTGGTTTTTTCCTGGCTAGCCACCACATCTTGTGTCTCTTGTCTTGGCTTGTTTTCTGTCGATCGTTTAATGTTCTATCTTCACTTTACTTTATGTACATGTGATTCTAATCTAATATAATAAGAAAAATAAGTAAGTTGTTATAAGCATAGAACATACCATAACTTAACATGGTATCGGAGCTGAGGTGAAGACGAAGCCCGAGCAAGAGCAAGAGCAATCACTGAAGAGAAGATTGGCAAGGCTATCCTAAAAGAACGATGGGGTCCTCAACACTCTTTCCTGCCGAAGACAAGCTCCGTGAGAAAGCTGACTATCACGGATGGAAGATGTCTATCGATCTAACCCTTAAGGATCAAGGAGTGTTGGATCATGTGAGAGGCAATATTATTGAGCCTCCATCAAATGCACCTCCTACTGCCAAGAACAAATGGAAGAATGGAGAAGTTAAAGCGAAGAAGATCATCCGGGACTCTATCGACAAGCACTTGGTGGCCTACATCTTTGAACTAGACACATCCAAGGAAATCTACGATAGACTGGTGAGTTTATTTAAAGTTAATGATGAAAATAAAGTTTTGTTTCTTAGAAAGAAGTCGAGGGAAATCAATAAGGGTAAAGATGAGATTATGCAAGCATACTTCTTAAGAATCACCAAAATCAAGAACGATCTCCTATCTATTGGGGAGACTATTACTGACAGAGAAATGGCACTCACGACTCTTGGAGGATTACCATCTGAATGGTACGTGTTTAGGACTACTCTTTTGAACAATAATGTAATTCCTACTTTTGAGGAATTAATGGCTAGATGCATTCAAGAAGAAACAAGGGTAGAAAGCAAGAAATTCCCTTTCCTAAAGGTCCTCCCGCTTCTTTTTCTTCTCATGCTAAGGGGTGTGCAGGGTACTTCTTGGAGCAACATATGACCACAGGATAATTCACTATCCGTTGATGGTATACATGTACACCTCATGGTGACATTGTAGCAGGATTGATGTGTTCTCCTGTGAGGCCTGGATTGATGTGTTCTCCATGGTGATTGTAGCAGAATTGATGTGTTCTACTGTGAGGCCTGGATTGATGTGTTCTCCATGGCGACTGTAGCAAGATTGATGTGTTCTCCTGTGAGGCCTAGATTGATGTGTTCTCCATGGCAAATGTAGCAGGATTGATGTGTTCTCTTGTGAGGCCTGGATTGAAATGTTCTCCATGGCGGCCTGGATTGAAGTGTTCTCAATGGTGATTGTAGCGGGATTCATGCATTCTCCTGTGAGGACAGGATTGATTAGTTCTCCTGTCGAGGCATCCTACCCATGCAGTTTGGGACTCATGGGAAGTACCCTCTCATCTGATCAATGAGCAGGGAAATGAAGTTAGGGACCATAGTAGTACCGATGGACGCATCGGTGTATCTACCGTACTCCCTATGCTGGGATGACCTCCATTGATCTCGGATCAATGATACTAGTCTGGAACTAGTGGTAGGAGTTGTACCACACTATCACATTGACTTTGGGTCAGTTGAGACTAGTCTGGGACCAGTGGTACATACTCTGAGACTGACTTCGTGTTAGTCAGTACTGGTTTAGGACCAGTGAGAGTGGTACATACTATGATGCTGACTTCGGGTCGGTTGAGACTGGTCTGGGACCAGTGGTACACTCTCTGAGACTGTGACACTAGTCTGGGACCAGTGGTAGGAGTGGTACTTACTATGAAGCTGACTTCAGGTCGGTTGAGACTGGTCTGGGACCAGTGGTATGCACTTTGAGACTAACTTTGAGTTAGTAGAGGATGATACTGGTTTGGGACCAATGGAGTTCTACTCACTATGACGCTAACTTTGGGTTGGTTGAGATTGGTCTGGGACCAGTGGTACATACTCTGAGATTGACTTTGAGTCAGTGTGATACATCCTCGATCATTTATTCTTCTTCATAATTCGGACAAAAGCAGAGCAAAACATAACAAAGCAGAGTAGCGCATAACAGAGCAGAGCCGTACAAATCAGTACATGGTAGAATAAGACAAAGAAGAACAGGTAGAATAGAGGAGAGTAGGGCAAGGGTCAGGTTGTACAAGGTAGTGCATTTGATGGATGAATAGTAATGACCGATAGACATATTGTAGATGAAGTTCTTCCTAGTTGAGAGGGAGTGTTAAAATTGGCAACTAGGGAAAAACTTCATGTGGGTCATCTTATTCATGGCTGATAATATGTTCATTAGATTCCTCTCATCGAGAAGTGTAGGATTGATATAAAAATCATCCGATTCTGATAAGTATTCATGGAGATATGAATTTAATTTGATTATGGAATTATTGTCAAGCCAGCCTATAACTCATGTAGGCTCAGAAGCCCAACAGTCGCATCTATTCAAACACCAACGTTGTGTATAAATATAGGAGGAATTTTCCTCATTTGGACTCACTCATCTCATCACATCTCTCTCTCTCTACTGCGCAAAAAAGAGTCTCTTCGCTACTGCGCAAAAAAGGGTCTCTCCCTCACACATGTGAAGCCGGAAGCTGGTGAAACTGAAGCTGCAACTATAGAAGTAAAGTTTGACCTGCGTGGACTAGAATATCTCCTTATCTGAACTACGTTGTATTTTCATCTGAACCTTCTTTGAAAGCCGCAACTTTTGGTAGTGGAATCAAGTCAATCCGAAGGACGGTTTGTAAGATATCCACTGCCCTAGTTTGAAGGAAGCTGCTGAAACTAAAGCTGCAACTACAGAAGTGAAGTTTGACTTGTGTGGACTAGAATATATCCTCATTTGAACTGTGTTGTAGGTTCATCTAAACCTCCTCTGAAAGCCGCAACTTTTGGTGGTGGAATCAAGCCGATCCGACAGTGGGTTTCTGAGATATCGGCTGCCCTAGTTTGATGATAAAGCCACTAATGTTGATGTTGTTGATCTAGGGTTTTCTACTGCTGATACAAATCAGATTTATTGTACTATTTCTCTCTGCTGAATTATTGAAGATAAAAAAATATTTGATCAAAGAGTTTCCCCACACATTGTGGGGTTTGTCCCTAACTATCCTCCACATCTTGTGTCTCTTTTCTTGGCTTGTTTTCTGTCAATCATTTAATGTTCTATCTGCACTTTACTTTATGTACATGTGATTTCTAATCTGAAATAATAAGAAAAAGAAGTAAATTGTTATAAGCATAGAACATACCATAATTTAACACTAAATGATGACACCCACATATAATGTTTATGAATACGCACTTGTCTAGCATAGTTAGTTGTCATATCTCTCTTATGTTCAATATCAAAATGGTATGTAAATTTCACTGAATTGGAAATGTCATCTTAAGGAAACTGAAGGACGGGCATTGAATGATATATACCAATTCACTGGAATTTACATACTAATTGTAGTACCCATGTTACCTTCTTTATTTGAAGGAGTATATCTACATTTTTAAATAAGAGCACGCCAATAGTGTTCACACCTAGGGTTCATTGGGACAAATTTTTCATTTCCCAATAGTACCTAACGATGCTTGCGATACAAGAACAAGATGAATAATAAACCAACATGTGTATGAATGTGGCACTGTCTCGATCCAGGGAATAGTATTTACTTATTTTGCAGGTTTGTCCTTATTTTCTAGTTCAAGAGTGATTCATAAATGTTAGGGTCGGAACTTGTAGTACTCTATATATTTTCCCTACATTTTGGGTTGGGAATTTGATTTGAGATGTCAGTATTGAAAAAACTGATTAATCTTACCCTTATGACAAAATAGTCTTCTACGTTAATCTTGAGTGGATTACATATCCTCTGTTCCATCTCAAATCAAAGATACTTGTGATAATATTTCAGAAGTTGGTTGTTGAAGCCATTTTTATTTTATTGTTGATTTAGTAGAGATCATATATCTGATGTGTTTAAGGGTAAATCCTATAGGTATTAATTACACTTTTATTTTCACTTACAATTTACATTTATGCACAATGCATTGCTGGAATGGAAAACACATAATAAGTTGCAGTCATGATATATTTATACCAAAAAAAAGTACATTATTACATGCCATGGCATAATGTTCTGAGTGCAACCTACAAGTTAAATCTTTTCTCATAAATTCAAAAGTATGGTTAAAAGATCTTAGCAGATAATAAGAGAAACTAGGGCCAAATATATTATGTTATTACTTCATGAGGAGTGAATAAGTACTTATGTGGTAGTGATAAGAAATTTTCATTATAAGATTAGTGCATAGAATAACAATACTAATATTTTCTCAGAGTTCCCTGAGCATGACCGTACAATGAATTGCATTTAACATTTCATTATGTTGTCTACAAAATGGTGTTATTCTTGTCCTAGTTTTACTTCTGGTCACTATAATTAAATCTCAGTGCATAGTGGCCTCTCGATTATCACTTTGTAAATCGAGTTTATGACTGTTAATGAATATGTTACTTTGCTTTATTTAGTGTATAAATTTGAAAAGCTGAAATGGTAAATCAATTAAGTGAAATGAACAAATGGAGTACATCGAGGAGGAAAGGCTCTTGTGTATACTATATGTATTAACTAAAAAATCCATGGTAAAATTAAGCTACCAGCAACAACATTTTTGTAAAAGAAGATATTGGATGGTGGTGTAGGCAGACACATATGCATTATATGTTTTGAAGACAAGTATATCTCTTTTCAAAAGAAAAATTGTCATCAGAAGTGTTTAAAAAATTGCCTCTTCCCAAATCATATAGACATTAAAATTATCAGGGTATTTTTTTATAATTTTTGGCACTAATTTCTTAATTTTATATATCTATATATATATATATATATATATATATATATATATATATATATATATATATATTTTACAACATTTACTGATTTTTCATCTATTCCTATGTTATTAATAGGCTTTCAAGGCCACGAATGCCAACAAATTTACAAGGTAAGATTTTATTGTCAACTTTTTTATCATTTCAAATTTTATTTATCAGGTATAAATATTATTTAAAGGGTCTACCTAGAATGTTTTACTTAAAAGTTGCTTTCCAAACCATAGCTAAAAAATTTGTAACATAATATTTAATTTTCTTTTCTTTTTCTATATATGAAATTCTAATACACTACTTTTGTAACATAATATTTAATTTAATTTTCTTTTCTTTTTCTATATATGAAATTCTCATACACTACTTTTCTTCTAAAGGTTTATCAATATTTGGAATTTGTGGCCAATTGGTGATGGTCATGATTATTTCTTGCAGATGTTAAACAAGGATCTAGCATACTCAGTTTCTAAGTTAGGTTATTAACTTTAAGGTCTTGTACATTAAACATTTGATTTAACGTAATTGCATTTCTACTTCTAATATTTTAAAAGTGGTTACAACAACGTAATTTCCCTGTCATGTTTCGTGTGATGTCATATTAATATCATTCTTTAAATCTGAAGTAATATCATTTATTTTGTCTCTCTTTTTTTATGACGTGAATGAGTATGATGCAGGAAGAGCAGTCTCTGACAACAGGTTCATCCCTTCTGCTTCTTTTTATGCATGAAAGTTCTTTATCTCCTCCACTAAATTTATGTTCTAATGGTTTAGAGGAGAAGAGTTATGAGGATGATAAATTTTCCACATTCATTTTCAAGCTTCATGTGAAATTTGGCCTTTCTTCTTGCATGTCACCTTTAGGAGGCCTGGTAACCCTCTTTTTATATTGTTTTTTATTGAATGTACATAGTGAAAAAAACTACAAGATCATATGCATTGTTTGCACTCTCTAATGTTTGATGGAAAGCAATAACTAGAATTTAAAGGCTTCTTTTTTTTGTAATTTTACAAGCAATAACACCTTGACAACATCATTGGTGTGATATCTTTGACAACATCTTTGCATTGTTGTTCAATCTACTTATGGTTTTATGCTATAGTTTTTGGCCTTTTGTCCTCCTAATTCATTATGCAATAATTTTTGGTGTTTTTTCTTTGCAATTCTTCATGCTATAGGGTTTGGGTTTGGCTTTTTTTATCGAAGGAAAATGTCAGGAAGAAATCCAAGTGAGACTTATCCACATTCTTGAATGGCATCCCTAGCAAAATTGTTGGCTAGTCTACTAGTGTGCCTCACCAAAGGGTATTCAAACAAGGCACTTTAGTCATGAAACTAGCCAAATGCCCAACAACTAGTTGAGATAACCCCTTGTGATAGGCTATGACTTCTTATCCTCTCAATGCTTTCAAAACCATTTCTAGATGTGTTTATTTGTCTTAAATAAAAACGATCAATTAGACAAGGTTTCTTACTTGCTTTGACTTTGTATGTCTCGACTCTCCATGCCCAAAGCCTTTAGCTACCCTTTTGCATGGGCAAATGACCAAAGTGAAAATTTAGAGGAATCCCTTTGCTAAGAAAAATATTGGCGAACTTGTTAATGGCTACGTTATAGAGTACTTGTTTCTCACAATTATGGAGAATTAGGAATTATTCCAAAACATGCTAGAAAGTTTGGATATCTTTTGTGAGCTTTTGGGTCCAATATTTAACGGGTTAAAAATAATTGCATATTGGAAAAGCCCATGTGAAATATTGAGTGGTTGGAGAACTTGTGGTAGGTTTTGATAAAACCAAGGAAAATTTTCAATTTTTTTGGGTGTTATTATTTATATTTACTCTTTAGTTATAAGAAGAAATTCGGCGTAAATCACATATCAAAAGACCTTTGTCGACGCGTGTCAAACCAACCAGTGTGGTTCATCGTGAGGACAAGTTGAAGAAACAGATCCAACCTAGCATGTTAAATAGTCTGAGCAGAGATTCCAACGGCTAATTTTGACTAAAGGACCCAGGTCAAAATGAGAGCTTTGATAAGGAGAGATCCCATCTCCTGGATGTCTTTGTTGAGAATGGATATAGCAAGCGCCTTGGTCAGAGGGCCTTCCATAAAGCCTCTAAGAATGCGTCTATTAAGAAAGATCCAAAGGAGCGTCAACTAGGTGTCCATCTTCCCTATGTACAAGGAACCACGGACAAAATTGCTCGGATCCTTAGGAGGTTTGATATTCCCTCTACCTTTAGGCCCCTCAACACCATTCGCAATTCCCTCCGGTCGGTGAAAGATCTTGTTAACCCTAACGACATGAAGGGTGTTTATTTGATCCCCTGTTCTTGTGGGACCCCCTATATCGGGGAAACGGGGTGCTCCATCCATCAGAGGATCAGCGAACATGCAGCTGACCTAAGACATGGGCGAACCAAGTCTTCAGCTTTAGCAGAGCATGTAGATAAGACCAAGCATCAGGTTTGTATAGAGGAGGCCAAGGTTGTTGCCAAGGTTGCTCAGTTCCATCATCGTAAATTCAGGGAAGCTATTGAAATTGAAAGAAGGCCTAACAATCTCAACGGAGATGACGGTTGGAAGATCAGTAGATGTTGGATCACTGCCCTGTTGACCTAGGTGTTTTTGTCCCCCCGTTTTACCTTTTGCGCTTTCGTTGTTCCCCCTGGCGTCTTCCTTTTTCCTTTTCTTTTTCTTTTGTCGTCTTGCTCTTTGGTTTTCTATTGGACTTTTTCCAGTCCTCCTCCTTTTTATTTTAGGTCGCTCTTTCTAGTTAATTTTTTTCTATTAGATATT
>APFE031567445.1:77195-94230 GCA_000404065.3 Pinus taeda | reverse complement strand
AATAATATTATAATATTAACAATATTAAATTAATTTTGACCTCGGTCCTTTAGTCAAAATTAGCCGTTAAATTAGCCGTTGGAATCTCTGCTCAGACTATTTAACATGCTAGGCTGGATCTGTTTCTTCAACTTGTCCTGACGATGAACCACACTGGTTGGTTTGAAACGCGTCGACAAAGGTCTTTTGATATGTGATTTACGCCGAAATTCTTCTTATAACTATGATGGATCACAGAAGCCTCAATTCTACAATATATTTACTCTTTCAAGCTTGCATCATTGTGCTTTGGTAATAGATATTGTAAAGAGATAGAAAAAACAAATTCAGGGGATTGAGAAAGATAATGCCACTAGAAGTTTGACCAAGCTTGCACCATAGTGTTAGCAATCACACATACATTGTTGTTAATGTTCCCCACCACCCCGCCCCCACCAACTAAAAATTGCTTATAACATTCTTATAAAAATATTCCCATCGTTCTTATGGGTGAATCTCAATGGGGGAAAGTGTGTTCATAGAGTTGTTTGTAATAGGTGTTCCTCCTCGAGAGAGATCATTCTAGGAATTATTGATCCTAAAACTCATAGAGGGAAGAAAGGTGGAGTTAAGAGCAATATTTTAGCTCTTTGTACTAAATATATTATCATATATACAAAGACCAAAGTGGTTGAGAAGATCCTCCTATGAAATTGTGTAATCGCAATAACCATATAGCAAAAGCTTTCAGAGAGGCCTTAGTTTTTTGTAAGAGATATTTGCATCAACATAAATTGAAGTTTTGCCAATGGAATCATTTGTAGTGCAGAACATTTATAAATATTGAGTTTTAAAGGCAAAAATAATTTGGGAGGGTGATTAATTCATTACATGGTTCTATTTCAATGAGCACACACTTTGGTGGTCATTGATGCTTGGAGGAAATGTTGAATTTTTTTGCAAGCATCCTTTAGTTCTCACCACTCATCCAGTCAAAACGAGGATTAAGATAGTCAAGGATTTATATACTCCTTGCAAAAGAGAAAATAGGATAGAGGTGTCTTCGAAAGAACTTAAAGGCCGATTCAAGCAAGTAATGTGGATAAAATTATTTTGATGGAAGGATTAGAAGTGGAATCATTCCAATCCCTTCTAGAAATATAAGCTTTCTAATGCTTATGAATGGTTGATGGGCACTTTGTAGATTGATGTCAATCTCATAAAGCCTATAGTCTTAAATCTATACTCTTGACTTGGCACTACAAACTTAAGGTTTTCTAGATCCCCCCATTAACATAAAATAAAAACTTGTTTACATGATCTTTAGTTTATTGGTTTGGACTTAGTTGTTTATCCCATATTTGTGTCCCCACACTTACTTAATTTATTTGTGGTTCCATGGAAGAAATTAAGAATATTATTTAGTATTATAAAATTCTAAAGCTAGCTTGATGTGAATCCAAATCTCTATATGACCACTTATGTTGGACCAAAGTCAGGAGGTTCATTTAAATTGAACCTTGAAGTTGAAAGTTGTTGAACCTCAAGAAAAAGTTCAAATTTGTCTAGGTTTGACCCTATTATCTACCATTTCATTGGGTACTATAAAGGGGTAATCATGGTATCCATGTTTAAGGATCTAATCATTATCAAGTTCGAGGTTCATCATTGGTATCCTCTATGAATTATGCATTCTTGCATTCATTGATTGCACATAATTGCAAGTATTTATTATGCAAATACAACAAAAGCCATCATGTGAGTCCTTGGAAAAGGATATTACCTACCCATTATTGACTGATAATGGAAGGCCTCATAATTTTGACTATATATTAATATTTTCATGGATTGAGGAGTGGTGTACTATTCTACGATCCGATCATGGCATGGTTCGATACTATCTTATACCATTGTCATTGAAACAATTGATTCAATTTGTGTTGAATGCACAAATTCAACCAAAGACATGTGATAAACTTGGAGTAAACGTTTTGAAACCACATCTTTTCTTAAAAACAATCTTGAAAACTTATGGTCATTTTTCATCCAACATAACCTAATCACCGCAACCTTCTTATTCATTTTCCATCCAAATAATGGCAGACACAAGCACCCTTTGTTATTTGTAACTTCTCATTTATGAATTTATTATGCCATGCACCTGGTTCAATATCACACTTTCAACATGATTCAAATCAAAATCTGGCTCCACAAATAGCAACAAAATCATTGTCTTCAAGAAGTAGTTTTAGGACCACTCAAATTTACCGCTCAAGATTGTGGGTAACATTTTCCTCCAACTTCGAGACAAGTGTTCTTTCTCTAAGCACTTGAGAATCTTAGAATTTCATCCTTAACACAATATTTCTAAAGTGAAATTTGTGATCCAATGTACCCCTCTCAAGCTCTCAAGGAAGAAGTATCATTTTCTTGTGTTAGTTATTATACCAAATAGGGAAATGTTGAAGTTTGCATGCTTGTAGGCTATAACATTGTTTTATATTGTCTTAAAAAGAAAATTGAAGCACTTTTTCACCAAAATTATTTTCAATTTGTATTTACCTGAGCTGCGACATATCTTTTTTCTAACATGCCTTACATACCCTTTTGATAGTAAGGATTTTGCATTGTAGGTATACTTGTGGCTGCTTTATTTTGATGAATCAAAGAAAAGAAGGCCTACTTCTTCTCACAAAATATTGCATATTTTTCTAACTAAACAAGGATTATGTGTACAGTAGTATCTATCTTTCTTCATGTTTGGTTCATTTATATGAAGATACATTGATGTATAGTATGTTCCTCTTTTCTTTGGAGTAGACTCACTAACCTTGATAGTTATTCTTGAGACTATGCAAATAGGAACTCTGTTTACACTTCCTTAATTTTTATTGATGGCATGCTTTCTTAGGATGGTAGAAAATCCTTCAACAACTAGCTGTCCTAACAGTTGTGCTGCATAGGGCAGAAAAGAACATTAAAAAAAGTATTCTAACAGTCTGCAACAACTTTTCAATGTCTTTAACAACTAAGGGGTTTTCTTTAGCCCTTGATGCTCATTCCCCTTGTCATTTCAATTTTCATTCTACTAGAGAATTATGAGTTGGGCATCACCACATAATTGAACAATGAAACATTTATCCTCTCAAATAATTCAGAGACACATCTTTGTTGTGTACCTTCATCACCCTTGTGGCATGGGTTGCCTCATTTTCATTTCCTTTCTACTTGAAAGGGTTGTCCCATTTTGATCTTTACATCATTTTGAATCTTAGGGGAAACAGATAAGGCACATCTATTTGTATGTTTAAAAATGGTTCATATTCATATTCCAAGAAACCAGAGATGTTATTATCAAACCTATCATTGATTTCAACATAACCATTTTCCTTTTTGGTCTTGAAATAATCACCAAGATCTTCGGAATTGCAAGCTTGTTCCTCATCCTTGTTGCTTTTTCTTTCTAGGTGTTCTCCTGCCATAACAAACACTTTTGTTCTTGATATATGTTGTTGAAATTACCAATTTCAATATCTATTTTCATTGCAGCAGTACTTTTATGCTCAAATTTCAAATAACAAACAACTATCTCTATATATTTCTATTATGAAAAAACATATTTCAAGTCACCAATATTTATAGCCTCTTGGTCAATGGATTGCTTACTTTTGAAACAATCAGCTCCATGTGCATCTTATGTTTCATCCAGGATAAGGGATCGCCATGATTCTCATCGTCCATAGCATAACAAGGGTCTTCATCAATGTCTTTGTCAAATTTTCTTCAATTCTTAATTCACAGAATTTTCCCTCAATGGTGTTAATTTTGAAGCCATTGGGGAAATCATCATTTGTCTATTTGTTTGTTGGTTTCTCCTATCTCTTCGTGTCACCTTTATTTCCCATTATACGGCATGGAGATATGTTATTGGAGCTCTTGTTTCCAATGAGAAGGGGGAGGATAGTTTTGTTACTATGGAGCGAACAACATGGCTCAATCCAAATTCTAGGTATAATTTTTCCTTCAAAGCAATAAATTCATTATTAGAACCTAAAGTATAAATTTGGGAAGCCTCATGTTTCTCTTCCTAACTTGAAGCATCAATGTTATAATTTGTGGGGCAAGCAACATTACCTTCTTTAAAAAATTTATCATATTCATAGTGGAACTCTTAACCACCTACAATTCCATCATGCCCATGTTTTATCCATAAAGAATTGGTAGAATATGGATTCCTTCTTTGTTAAGGATACTCTCGGGTTGCATCAAGCTAGTTCTACATCTATCAATAATTTATTGCCGCTTATTATTAGTCCCAGCATAATGATCATAGTATGTAACATTAACCTCCAAAATTTCATCAGCTTCACTGAAAGCAATTCTATTTTCATTCATATGACGATCAGCTTCAGTATTAGTTTGACACAAATTTTGGATTTACTTGTCATTAAGGCCTACTTTTGCATGCATACAATGTATTTGACCTTCTATGCTTGTTAATTCATTATCCTTGGATCCTTAGCTTTCAGGTGCATCATTCACCTTTATAGAAATTGTGTTTGTAATTTTAGGATTCTCTATTATTATTTCTCCTTTGTTACCTTCAATTAGACCAAGAATATTTCACTTCTATAGCACTACTAGTAGCTCATAATATGTGTCTTCGGAACATTTACTTGTAATTTGATCATTCGTGGGCTTAAAAATGAGTGATTCATTTCTATATTACTCTTCTTCTGCATTGCAATCCTCATTCCTTACATTTTTCTCTTTGAAACACATGTCAACAACACTATCATCACCATATTCATCCTATCCTTCAGTGTCATACATTGGAGGGTATTCAAAATTCATAAAATAATGTCTATGCTTCTCCTATTCCAATGATAGACTAAGGGTTTCATATTTGCAAATTTAAAGGCACACATTTTTCTTCCACCGACGCACAACAATTTGGCATTCAGGTCATTCTCATATTTATCACAATGATGATCAAAATTCAAACTGTCACATTCATGAGCTCTAGTGAATGTGAATTCTATCATATAGTTGGAAACAAACATAGGCTTCTACAGGATGGGAATATAGGTTGAAAAATGTTTTTCCATAATTTCTTCCCCAACATATCCTAACCTATTGACTTGTATAATCTCATAATTTTCCCTTGGAAATGAATTATCAAATTTATCGCTATTTTCAAATAGCTGCTCTTTACCCTTCTCTTGAAAAATGTGCATGTTATCAATATTTGGAATAGACTTGATGCTTCATTACCCTCGATACCCTCTCTTTAAAACTTGAAGATCCATTACCTTCAAGGAATTAATTTAGAATGAAATTTTAAGAAATTCAAGCCCTAAATTATTTTGATGTAAGTGGGAGTTCTTTATTAATATATGATTTTTACAGAGGAATAAGATTCGACTTTGACGAAAAACATTTCTATTCCTGATGCATACTATCATTCCCTGTCTTTGGATGTGAGCTCATCCCCCTCCTCTCTAGTAACTTCAACTTCACCAGCTTTACCATGTACATGTATGTATTGTACATTATTTATTAATTCTTGAATGAAACAACCAAGGCAATTTCTCCAAGTTAAACCCAAGATATTTTTGTTAAGGATTGGGTATGCAGCAAGTAGTCCATATCCATGAGATAAAGATAACATGTAGTGAAGTTTTTTTCATCTGGGTAATGAGAGTTCCATGGGATCCATTGGATCCCAAAAATTTGACAAAGTATGACTTCTTATGACAGGTTTTCATACATGCCCTAGCTCTCTTAGTAAAATTCTTGAATATAAGAAATCCCACAACTTGGAATAATTTGTAGAATAGGGGAACAAATTGGGTAGGCTATACATTCACATTTGTATGGGCCATAAATGAAGGCTTTACATTCAAGGGACATGGTCAAAAATCCGTTGACAAATGAACTCTTAATCGGTCATTTGAATTTCAAACGTGTATGCATTGGCTAGTAGATATTGTGTGTTATTGCATTCATCAGTGCTTTTGTAGGACTTTGGTACACTGGGAAATGAATATTGGGTTATCACTTTCATCAATGCTTTATATCTTCAGTCTTAAGACCTGGATAGAATTTGGATGGGAGTTGCAGGTCTATCTATTATGCTTCTACAGATGTGGTAATTTCAAGATTCATAGTGGAGGTTTGTTGGGCTAGTTGTGTAATTCTACTTTCAGAATGGAAAACAATGGGTCTGAATCTAGAAGGACAAGTAATCTTTTCATAGATGCAGACATTGAATGGAAATAGAGGATCATCACTAAGTACATGGAATCCTAAATCCTGGAGACCAAAATCCCCATAAATGGAGTGGCATATCATGCTCTTCCCAAAATTTGTCTATTGGTATATTTATGGATTCCATAGAACTCTTAGGTAAAGCTCCTCCACAGTTTGCAACTCTTAAATATCTTCAATCACTTATAATGTCTACAACTAATCTCACTGGTACATTTCCAAGAGAGATTGGAGATTACAACGACTCAGTGTTGTTATATCTCTATGGAAACAAATTAAAAGGAAGTATACCCTCTGAGATTAGTAAGCTCAAGAATCTCCAGACCCTTATTCTCAACCCCAATGAATTTGAAGGAAACCTCCCTCCAAATATTGGCAATTTCTCCATTCTGCTCAATTTTCTTATATTTGATAATTGAGTGGCAAGATAACACCAAATCTTGGCAAGCTATCGAACTTGAAAGTTATTCATGGAGGTGGGAATCCAAACATTGAAGGTGAACTGCCTCGTGAACTTGGAAACTATAAGAATCTTACTATTTTGTAGCTTGCATAAACAAGGATTTCTGGAACAATTCTTCCATCATTTGGATCATTGAGAAAACTGCAACCACTTGCACTTTACACAACTTTGTTATTAGGATCAATCCCAGCTGGGTTGAGCAATTGTTCTAAACTTGTATATCTATATCTCTATGGAAATAGTCTATCGGGTTCTCTACCCAAGGATCTTGGTAGGCTACACAATTTGGAAAATATTCTTCTATGGAAAAAAAATGGTAGGAAGTATACCATTAGAGCTTGGAAACTGCAAAAGCATGGAGGTGATAGACCTATCACTGAACACTTTTTCTAGAAGCATTCCTAACACAATAGGCTACTTAAATAATCTGGTTGAGCTTCAACTCAGTGTTAATAATGTTTTTGGTTCAATAACTTCTTCCCTTGTTAATAGTCTTTCTCACCTCCAACTTGATAGAAACCAGATAGATAGAGAAATATTTGATACAATAGGACAACTAAAGAATCTGATGTTTTTGTTTACTTGCAAGAATAGATAGAAAGGAATAATTCCAACCAGGATAGGTAACTACAAAGAACTTTAGGCTTTAGATCTTACTGACGATAGACTAACTCGAAGTATTTCTTCAAGCATATTCCAATTGCAAAATGTCACAAGGTTGATTTTTCTGTCACAAGATATCACTGGATATATTTCTCCAAATATTGATAGTTGCAAAGCTTTTATTAGGCTTCGATTGGGTGGCAATAGTCTTAGTGGGGAAACCCCAAAGGAGGTTGAGATACTAGAAAAAATACTTGAAATTGCAGATAATCAATTTACATGAACTCTTTTTCTAGAGATAGGAAGATGCACTGCACTTTAGATGTTGGATCTCCATGGAAACATACTTATAGGTAATCTACCAAGGATGCTTATTTTTATGAAAAATATTCGTGTATTGGATTTATGAGTGAATATGTTTGTGGGTTCCATACCCTCTAGATTGAGAAATCTCATTTCACGGAAAAGCTAGCAGTGAATGGAAATGATTTGTCTGGAGTGATATGAAGAGAGATTTTGTTGTGCATTAAATTACAGTTCTATATTTGAGCAACAACAAATTGACTGGTGGCATTCTTTTCTGAGATTGGAAGTTGTTGATGGTGTTGGACCCACCAACATGTCAGGAGATCTCCCCGGTACGAAGTCCCAATTAGACCTCAGATCATTTGGTTTAGAAGTCCTAGCAGTGGGTTGTACGGTAATGCCTTAACTGCGATTTCGCATAGAGGCAAGTAAGATAAATCTGTTGGTAGCAAGGGTATGACAATTGCAGTGAACCAAAGAAGGTGCATGAGAGGTTCTAAAACATGGGGGTTGAGATGAGTGTGCCTCTTGGAACCCTGTAATAGTACTCGGCTTGGAAGGGAACACACAAGCGAAGATGCATCACAAGCTGGAGAGAAAGTTAGCGAGCAATCCAAAGTGATGGTTAAACCAACAGCACATTTTAGAAAGATTCATACATACTTATACATAATAGTCCATACATGCATGCGTAAGCAAACAATACATATATCATTTAGATTAAACCACGTAGCATAGAATACAATACAATGTATGCATGAAATGTGTTGGCTCTGTTATATTAAGAAGTGTAAGTTCTAGGCATACAATACCCAATTCCAATAGTGGAACATTACAACCACAACCGCCTTCTCCTCCAAAGAGATGTACTAGCTTTGTGCAGTGGAGAAGCCAAGGCTCATTACATTACTTTCCAATCTTTCTCTAAGATACTCCTATCGAAACTTGACTGAACAAAAGCCTTTACAATGAGTTATGAGGTTCTATTTATAGCAAAGGGTGGGGTGATCCTTGGCATCCCCTTTTGTGACAATTCATTTATCCTCATGACTCTTCATCTACTCTATGACTGTTACATCCAACTATTGACACTTGAAATTCCACTTGACACTATGTTACATTAAAATGCACATGTGCTCGTGTGAGACAAAATGGCTTGAGCAAGCCATGCAAGACATCACCGACACTCGGTCTGTTGTGGTGAGACCAACCCTTTGACATGCTTTTGATGGTGAAGGTGGTGAGATGATGCCAATCTTGGTCATCCATGATGGTGTGCATGCACCCCATGGTGACATCTTGTTGAAGCAAACTCTTGCCTCCGTTGCATCCACATGCATTGGTGTGGCTCCTTCATCCAAAACATTTGCTAGCATGCGCATGGTCTTCTTGGTGCAATCGAATCGATAACACACAAGTGCATAGTGTCCGTGTTGATCTTCCAGTGTGTGTTGGTGGTCATGCGCATCAACTGTCAACTACATGCTCAGCTCCAGTCAAACTTTCTTCTTGTCTTCGCCTTGGTGAGTGTTCTGAATGGGTTGGATCGCATGCATGCACAAAATGACATGCATGTTGTTGAATCCATTGCATGCGATCAACAACATTTCTCACCATGTCTGCTCTGTGCCAGCTGCTGGGATGGATATATAACTTGTATGGGCACAGTTTCATCCATGAGTGTATGTTGTGCCCCCCGTTATTCATGTTCCTGTTGCAATTCATTCGCTTGTCTGTGCAAGTCATGTTCTTCCTTGAGTTGTTGCTTCAGCACATGCAACTCCTTATTTCCATTCTCCATCTTCGTTCGATTGCGTCATCACCTCATAGCCCGAGTCTCCAAAGTTTCTTTCATCATGGGTGGATCTGCTTGAGCTTGCAACTTTGTTTGGCCTCCATGTTGTCAACAATCTTCCCCTTGCATTCATTGCATCTGGTATGCTGCCTTCAGCTGATGTTCATGATGCTACTCATTTTGATGTTGTTTCCATCATATCTTGATGCCCTTTTCTATGAAGAACTTGATTTCTTCGTGAGTAAGCAAGCTCATAGACACTTGATCGATTGCATCCCTAAGTGTGCTATGAACAGTGTCTTCAACTCTGCTCTCCTAGACACCATTTTACCTGTGATGTTGAGAGGTAGATGAACACCCATGATACCTGGAGACATGCCAACCCTCATGGAAAGAAATCTGTGAGTCAAAAACCAAAATGAATGTGAGAACTAACTTGCAACATCCTGTGTAACTGATCATGAAGGTTGCACAATTTTCGCTGGGAGTTAAGGAGATTGACTGTCAAGCCTACGCAAGGCACATTATGGGCTACCGGGAGGCTGACTAATTGTTGGAACTGTGCAATGCATAGTCCAGTCTGGCTGTTGATTGTTGGGATTGCGCAATCTCAGCTAGTAATGATTGCAAGCTCAGTGACTGCATTACGCAATTTTCTGGGCCAGTAGTTACTATCCCTCAGAATTGCGCAATGCAAGAATGAAGGATAGTCGTTGGGTAGAAATGAGCATTTCCTAAGAGGAAGACAAAGCCTTCCCTCTCAGGATTGCACAATGTTGTCTTGATGAGGCAGAGTCTAGGCCAAGGCTGCCCAGACTCGCCCATGGGAAACTGAAAGTGAAAGTGAATGTGGATGCATGGCGATGCTGAGTATAATCATAAGTGAATGATTGTGCAGGCAAACGTTGAATGGCAGATTCAGAAAACAGAGTAGCATGCATGTGAATGAGGTGAGTCACCGAATTGGCAATCGTTCGTGAAAACTAATTTCATGCATGTGACAGCAGTGAGATGTTAATGAAAACTGAAACTATTCTTGTACAAGCTATTATGTATCAAAATGACAACAAGTACTCACTGAAATCAAGTAGACATTGTTCATACGAAGTGAAACACAAAAAGCACCAGAAATGCAACACAAGACATTGAAAGCAGGCTTACCCCAAAAAAACTAAGTTGAATGTGCTAATAGCTCATAGATGTGATGTGGGATGTGAGAGCTACAAAGTTGATGTGAGGAATGATCTTTACAGCATTTGGCTGATGAGTTTTGATAAAATTGAGGTTGTGATGTGCATGCCACAAATCTAGGGAAAGCAACACTTGGTGGGAGGTTTATGAAATGATCCTTGCATGTAACCTCCAACTGCCAAAAATAGAACCCTGAAACAAGGGATGCCTTTGCATGTTGCCTTGGGAGAAGCAGTCCATACATGCAAGTTTGTTTTCCTCAGTCCCAGAGGGAACTGATCAACTCAGTTGCACATGGAAGAGGCTGCTCAATTTCTCATAGAAAATATGCATTTCTGGCTGGGAACTAGGATGGCTTCTCAGAAGATTTGTGCAATTTCTGGGCAGAGAGTTGACTGCTGCCCATATTTGTGCAAATTGTGGGATGAGCAGCCCAGCTAGGAAGGATTGTGCAATTTTCTAGGTGAAGCTTTCTCGGCAAAATTGTGCAATTATGGGGCCCAACTGGCTGTCAGTCAAGATTACACAATTTCTAGAGGGAAGGTTGGTTTCCCTCCAAATTTGTACAAATTCTTGAAGGAGCTGCTCAGCCTACTGCTGGAACAAGTCCGGATGAACAACCAGTGAGGGGAATGCATCAAGGTTTGATCGACATGATGTCTTTCTGCAAGAAAATGACTAGAGATTGTGTACCTGACAAAGCAAGACATGCTGCTATGAAGGTTGGTAGGGAGGCTCCAAAACGAAGCTAAGGAAAAATTTTGGAGGGTGGTTGTAGTCGCTACAACAGAATCATAGAAGGGTTAGACATTACAATGAATCTCAGTTGGAATTATCTCTTGGGGACCATTCCATTAAATTTTTCTAGACTCACAAAATGGGTAGCCTTGGATATATCTCACAATATGCTCGTTAGGAATTTGAGTATTCTTTTCCAACAACCAAAATCAAGTGTCTCTGAATGTTTCATACAATAATTTCTTCGTCTATCAGAGAATTTCCTACAAGCAGTTTATATGGAAATGCAGAGCTTTGTACTTCGTGGACTGATAATCATTTTGAATAACTAGGGGCTAAGTCCCCTAAAGAGCATTCTAGATTTTTTAATGTTAAGATAATCATAGGCATTTTGTTCAGTGTTATAGGAATGATTTTCTTTCTGGAGATATGTGTGTTGATAAAAAGCTAAGAAAATGTGTCAACAAGAGTTCGAAGATTCATAAATGGGTGGCCATGGTAGATGACACTATTCCATAAACTCAAATTTCTCTTTTGAAGATGTTGTTGATTATCTGGTTCACAGCAATATCATAAGAAAAGGTTGTTCAAGTGTTATTTATAGGGATGAAATTTCTAACAAAGATGTCTTTACAGTCAAGAAGCTTCAACTTTCAAATAAGGAAGGACAACAAATCAAACACTCATTTGGTGCAGAAGTGAAGACGCTAGGCTCTATCGGGCATAAAAACCTGGTGAGACTTCTTGGTTTTTATTCCAACAACACAACCAAGATTCTCATGTATAATTACATGCCCAACGAAAGCTTGGCTTGTTTGCTGCACAAGATGAGAGGATCACTGGACTAAGAACACAAATACAACATCGTTTTGGGAGAAGCACAAGGGGTTGAGTATCTACATCACCACTTCATCCCAGCGATCATTCACTATGACATCAAAGATAACAATATATCATTGGGTTGTCATTTCAAGCATGACCTTGCATATTTCAGCCTTTCCAATCTTGTCAATTCCTCTAACAATTACACCAAATCTTCAACAAATGTAGTTGGATCCTATGGGTATATGCTCCCAATATGTATTGGTAAATCCTCTGTTGTGTTCATGTGCTATTAAGAATTGTTTATAGGATTTGTTTCAGTAAAGGATAGGGAAGTTAAAGATATTTGTTAGGCCAAAACAAAGCATGACATCCATACGCACATAATTTTCCAAGCATTTCATGTTGTAACATATTGTACATTCATTATTCACCTTTAAGGTCTTTAATCAATAATCTCACGTAGTTATGTTTGTATGTAATTTACCGAGAATTTCATGTTGTAGCAGCTTGTACATTCATGATCTTCCTTTTAATGTTTCATTTTTAATATTATCTTTATACATGCTTCTTATGATTCTCCTATCATTTATTGACATTTGAATTCTCCCAACATAAAACATTCACTTCATGTATAATGGAGAGATAAAGCAGGACATCAAGTGCTCCAATGTGTGAACCATTGTACGAAAATAATTTTGGTTGTAAATCCCTCATATATAGTTTGTCTAAGATATTCATGTTGTATTTACACCTTAATGCCTACCAATTAGTGCCTTAATTGTGGTGGATTTCAACCCCACTAGTGAAATGAGGCCACATTGCAGTATGGTCTCATTGACAAAGACCATCTACAGTCGAAAAAATCTCAGTTGTGGCATGCATATAGTTCTAGATTTGAACGTAATTAGTTCTACGGTGTTAGAAACAATTATACAAAGCAGAATATGCAGGAAGATTCCATTGTACCTGATACCAGTTAGTGTTGTTTTTGAATGAAAACAACATTTGTTGCTCCTATATGGGATCTTAAACTCCCACTTGTATGTTTTTTTATGGAGCTATCAATGTTGAATCAAATGTGTGATATAAAACATGAAAAATGCATAAATCACATTACCATCTAGTTTATCATTTACCATGAAATCTTATATTGCAAATTAAGTTCGTTATAAAACCTTGAATTCTATTATATATCTGATACCAACTTTCTGATTGTTATGCTTTTGGGCTAGTATTCCAGAGTTGTATAATTTTTTCTTATTATTTTTATATTAGCCTCTAATTGTGTGAATGTGATACCATGTCGGATAGTTGATTTTCACTGTTTAATATGGTTACTTAACCTTCTCATACAACTTCAAATTATATGCAGTAGGGTCTATATTCCTTTTACACATTCCTTTGTTTAGGAGCAACAATGACCTTCTGTCTATGCTCATTATTGAAAGGAGATCTTGGGGTAAGGAAAAATCCCTTTCATTTACAAATTTCGATCCTGAGGCCTGTGGGTTATGGCCCACTTAACAATCAGAAGCGTTTTATTTTTCGCTTAAGCCTCAAAACCCAATACCATAACATATTGGAATAACATAGGAAACATAGGAACATCGTGCCCGAACACATAAGGTCGTACTTCAAATACATATACACCCGCTCTATAATCGTCGGGTCTGCTCATTCCAGCCATTCCACTATGCTCTGTCGATTTTCATTATCTCCAATCTTCGATCGGTGCTCGGCTTCATCGCTATCGTTCATCCGTGGATCGGCTCGTCGATAATTGGCGTATTGCAACGTCGGCGCACCTCTTAAGTCTATCGTTATCATTTGACTTTGCCAACATGCAATCACCGATCAAATCTTGACTGTCGATCTGGACTCGATCTGACGGTTGACATTTGATCGCGTGATTTCTACCCATATGTATCAAGGCTGATTCTGATATCATTCCAATAGTTTCCGACGACGCGATAAAGTGTGATCACTCATCATGATTGGATCTGGACCATTGATCTTCCAAATCCCTAATCCTCTTAACCTGATCTTGCTCAACTTCGATGGAATTATGTGTTAAAAACACGGATCTGCCACATACATTTAAACACACGACACAACAGTTAATTTGATATCATTGGATCGCCATCGATCCTTATAGTGATCAATGGTCGATCAAACCTACAACACAGAATATTCAGACTATCTAGGAAACAACACACATATGCACAAACTCAAAACAACACACTACATAGACGCACAAATTCAGCACTGAACACACTTTTATATTATACAAAACAATTACATGCTAAGGCATTTCAGCCTTAGAACAAGCTCCCAATCTATTACATTTTTCTCATTCAGCTTACAACTCTCTATCTATTACTGTTTGTCTCTCTCCTATTTGTCTCACGATATATATGTATAGAACACGTAGGTTCATCGTTATAGGAATATTGGATCGGATCACTGAAAGGATCCGATCAATCCTCTCCTTGATTTCCTTAACAACCCCTAAATCTCTCTATTCGTATACATATGGAAGATTACATTACATTAATCAAATCTTCTAGAGACTTATCGCTTCCATCAAACTAGCTCTATTTTAACAGACATGTCCCCTATTTAGCTCCGATGGTCCACATCCTCCTTGCTCTGCTTTGGATTCCTTCTTTAATGAAGAGTGTCGGATGTTCCTGCATCAGAATCCTAAGGCACAAAAATTTATGACCTCCTGGTCATATGCTTCTCCTTGTCCTTGGCAATTCTACCCACTTCTCAGTGGAACTGCCTTCATGATCTTCTGTGAGCTGCAACCAACCTCTGCAGTAATAGTCTTCCTGTGTTACATGATACCTCACCAAGATTTCTCCTCTGAGCTTAGTCTTTTGGCATCCTTCTAGTTCTCTCCTCTAGAACCAATTGAGCACTCCTTGCTCTAGGTTGTTGCAATATTCTCACCTTTGGCTACCACTATCTAAACGACAGTAAAGACCATAAACTCACCATACTTCAACAACTGTACATCTTCTCCTTCTGCTTGCAAACTCTTCCTCCTTCTTGCAGGAAATCTTCTTTCCTTTCCCTGCTCTGATACCAAATGATGAAAGGATATCCTGGGGTAAGGCAAAATCCCTTTCATTTACAAATTTCGATTTTGAGCCCTGTGGGTTATGGCCCACTTAACTATCGTAAGTGTTTTATCTTTCGCCTAAGCCTCAAAACCTGAGACCATAACATATCGGAATAACACGGGAAACACAGGAACATCATGCCTGAACACATAAGGTCAAACTTCAAATACATATACACTCGCTCTATAATTGTCAGTTCCGCTCAGTCCAACCATTCCACAGCGCTCCTCCAATTTTCATTATCTCCGATCTCCTATCGGTGCTCGGCTTCATCGCTATCGGTCATCGTTGGATCGACCCCTCAGTAATCAGCGTATTGCAACATCAATGCACCTATTAACTCTGCCGCTATCATTTTACTTTTCTGACATGTGATCGCCGATCAAATCTTGACCATCAATCTAGACTTGATCTGACGGTTGACATTTGATCACGTGATCGCTACTACTATGTATCAAGGCCAATTCTGATATCGTTCCAATGATTTCCACCAATGTGATAAAGTGCGATCACTCATCGTGATTATATCTGGACCGTTGATCTTCCAAATCCAATGGATCCTGTGCATTATCATCTAATCCTCTTAACCTAATCTCGCTTGCCTTCGATGGATTTCTGCGTTAAAAACACGGATCTGCCACATTCGTTTAAACATGTGACACAACAGTTAATTCGATATCATTGGATTGCCATCGATCCTTACAGTGATCAATGGTCGATCAAACCTACAACACAAAATTTTCGGACTATCTTTGAAATAACACACAGACGCACAAACTCAACACAACACACTACACAGATGCACAAATTCAACACTAAACACACTTTTATATTATGTAGAACAATTACATGCTAAGGCATTTCAGCCTTAGAACAAGCTCCCAATCGATTACATTTTGCTCACTCGGCTTACAACTCTCTATCCATTACTTTCTGTCTCTCTCCACTCTATCTCATGATATATATATAGAACACCCAGGTTTATCATTACAGGATTATTGGATCGGATCACTGAAAGGATCCGATCAATCCTCTCCTTGATTTCCTCAATAACCCCTAAATCTCTCTATTCATATACATATGGCAGATTACACTACATTAATCAAGTCTTCTAGAGACTTATTACTTCCATCAAACTAGCTCTATTTTAACATAAATGTCCCCTGTTTAGCTCTGATGGTCCACATCCTCCTTGCTCTGCTTTGGATTCCTTCTTTAATGAAGAGTGTTGGATGCTCCAGCATCACTCATGCTCTGGAGTCTAACCTAGTATAGATCTATTGTACGTAGGCTCAAATTTTGTTGAGTATAGAGTTATAATTGAATGTGAGGAAATCTGTTGAGCTTCTTAGAGTTGGTTTTGTTACCTAAAACTTGTGTGTAATTAGATTTCAGATTTTCGAATATTTAGAAAAATCTATATACATAAGCGAAGTCAATGGTTTGAGTTCACTCATGTCCATGAAATTTCCAAAATGTTTTAAAATCTACAACAAGATAAAAATGGTCGTTATCCAAAAAAAATCATTACACTTGCAAGTTTAAAATTCCTTTATACCAATATAACATATATCGTGTAGACTACCTCATTCCTAAGGGCTAGAAGGTCATGCTACTTTTCATAAACATTCATCATAATCCTTAATTCTTTCCAAATCCTCATACATTCAGTCCTTCAATATTTGAGGTTAGTGAACATGATGATTCCAGAATGTTTGGATTTTAAAGAGGATCAAT